>CM067382.1:65884783-66179700 GCA_034510155.1 Eucriotettix oculatus | reverse complement strand
AACTATTCCTTTTCCAATATTAAACAATTTCTGATTCCAATTTTTTGCTTAGATTCCTGTCTGTTGTTTAAATTTGGATTTTTCCATTGAATTGTAAATATTGGAGTGTTAGTTTTTGTAATTAACTTTCAAAGGTCAGGTCATTTGTAAATTTGCAATAATAAATTATTCCGGATATAATTTTTTTTGTATTGTCTGTTAATTAAATTTATATTCTTCGTTCAATTTGCAAATATTTGAGCGTGTAGTTATTGTTATTCATAACTAAGGTCATTTTAGTATTTGCAATATTAAAGAATTCCTGATCACTTTTTTTTTTACTAGGATTGTTGTCTAATAATTTAAATTAGATTCATTCTTTAATTTGCAATTATTCCTGTGTGTAGTTTTTGTTTATAATTTACTATCAAAACTCATGTCATTTTAGTATTTGCAATATAAAACTATTCCTGATCCCATTTTTTCACTTGGATTGTGGCCTGTTAATTATATTCAGTTTATTTCTTTAATTTGCAAATATTTGATTGTGTAGTTATTGTTATTCAATATTTACTTTAAAAAGTCTGGTAATTTTAGAATTCGCTATAAAAAAATATCCTTACTTCAGTTTTTCACTTAGATTCTCATATGTTAAGTAAATTAAAATTTTTCCTTTAATTTACAAAATTGCTTGTCTCTTAAATTAGTACATGGACAAAGTGAGAGATACCAAATGCAAGGAATTAATATAAAAAGGTGGCAAGAACATTAACGATAGGCAGATTCATTATTAAATACATAAATTCAAGAGGCGCAAAAACAAATTCAGCTTTGTAGATAGAAACCTTCCGATGTGAAAAGATTAATTTAAAATATGAGAAGTGTTCTGTTTAAAATTGATTGTAATTCAATTGTAATGAGGTATTAAGTGAAGGGCAAAAAATACTAAACCCTATAAAGCTTTACTTGTTATTAACACATTAAATTGTACATATGTATAGACATTAGGTTCTTAAGAAGCTCTCATATATGTCAATTCATGCAGATGCAAATGTAACTGTTAATCTAAGTGAGCGGTGAGACTGCAGATTCATTCTGTTCTAGACATTGAGAGATTACTGTCGGAACTGATGACTTGTCCTGTAGAATATTGAATCTGTAAAGAGGTACGCTCCCAGGTCGTTTAGGGGAGACACCTAAGTTATTTAACATGTTTTAAAGAGATCAGATTGCTTCTCCAAACCCTTAATTTCCCTCACTAAAGTAATTCCTATTTAATTCCCCTATGTAAATAAATTTCCCAATATTTGTTTTCATCTTTGTAATTACAGCATATTCCATCCTCTGCCTCCCTCTAATGCTAATTTTACAAGACCCTCATGTCTCAAAACGCGGCCTGTTCAGCTATTCCTTCTCTTGGTCAAATTGTTCACTCAAGATTTCGTTATTCTTCCTGGTTATTTACTCCATCCACTCATCTTATTTTCAGCATTTGAACTCTGACGGCAGTAATTTTTTGGTGTCTGCAAATGGTCTGTGAGTGAAAGTAGTATTGGAATCCCTTTAGCTGAAGTCTCCCCTGATGGATACATGAATGTGTATTTAATATAATCAGACTATAGCCACTAAAATCCGAAGGGCCTCATATTGGTTACCCACCGTTTTGATAGCTCCTTGCTTTTCGAAGGGAACTAAAAATAAAATAGTCTAGCTTAATTTCAGTACAGGTAATTACTTTCATAAATGTAGATGTGACTTGCATTTTAGAGGACGGTTAATATTCTGAATTTGATAATTAGGGCAGTGATGTTGAAAATGATAATACGCTGATGTTTACATAAAATCAGATATTCCTGTTTGTTTGTTTTTTTAGCTACGATTGGTACTATTGTAGGCCGAAAACACATTGCGCATGACAGCACGATAAAAAGAAATTATTCACAAAAATATAAGGTCTTTCAACCTCAGTTATTATCTAGTGCGATCACTGTTGTTAGTTGCTGCCACCCAGAGCGCTGTAAGTTTCACATAGCATCTCAATGTTGTTGATATAACTCTTTTTTTGTGTGTACTACCATTTAATATCTTTGTGATTTAGTCTTTTGCATAATCTTCTCGAATATTTGTAAATATTTCAGAACTGAGAAATTCGCTTGGACGGTAGCAAACCTGAAAAAGCGGAAACATGAATCCCATGACGTATGAATGTTTTTAAACATTTTATTAACTATTCAACATAGATTTTGTAAAATCGATATATTATTTATTTACATTATGGTTATAATTGTACGGACTATCTTCCTTGTTTCTGACATACTGGTTAAATCTGTTATTAATTCAGTTTTAAAGTGATTAACATTTAATAACCTTTTAATAAAGTTAATAGAGAAACCTTAATCATTTTAAATTTTGCCAATTATATAGTGAAGAAAATAGTCTATTACAATAACCTATGTACAAACCTGTCTCCTTAAATGGTACTTGAAGATTATTTCCCTGGAAATAAAACTGCAATAAATATCTATTCACTGCAGTCCATTAGTCAATGAATAATGTGATTGCTCTTATTACTTCGAAATTGTATATATATTTTTTCGATTTTCAGAAATGTGAAAAACATAAAAAAACTGAGCGAGCAAGAACTGAGACTCGGCAATCCTAAATCCTCGTGGCACGACCAGTACAAAAACAGTGCTTGGCTATTTGTTGGGGGATTGCCATATGATTTGTCAGAAGGAGACATTATATGTGTATTTTCTCAGTAAGTGTCCAGATTTATAAATATTGTGTACAGAGCGGCACAGATGTAACTACACACTTTAGTTAACATCACTTCAATGTGTGTTCTGTGTTTGTATGTTAGGTTCAAAACAGTTTGGTTCATTTGTATTTCATGTGTAGTTACTTTTCTATTGAAATATTTCTTCAAATGTAATTTTAGTCTACGTATATGTAATTATCAGCAATAATTAATTTTGTGTTACATGTATAACATCAGTTCATTCTAGTATCATGAACTTTAAAACAAGGTGTTTATATGCGTACTAAACTAATTTCTCATTTTACTACTTTATCTGATATTTAAATAAATAATTAAATGAAGTATAACAGCCTTCTTTGTCAGTGGTTTTTATTCCTAAGCTGATTTATGGTATGTTCCAGCATTGCAGCCTTGGGAGTTGTGGAGTGACTATAAATGAGTTATGAAACATAGTATAATGCACCATTGAAATAAACCACTGACAAAGAAGGCTGTTATAATTAATTTAATTTCTTCTATGCATTTTTATTACAAGTTCCTCGCTTGTTCTCAATTCCAGGTATGGAGAAGTTGTAAACCTAAATTTGGTCAGAGACAAAAGCACAGGTAAATCCAAAGGGTTTTGTTTTTTGTGTTATGAAGATCAAAGAAGTACTAATTTAGCAGTAGATAATTTCAATGGAATTAAAGTAAGTCAAGCTTCTATTTTGTTTTCATATATAAATTTAATGTTTTAACAATTTCACAAATGGGGGTCCTTTCTCTTCAGATTCTTGGCCGAACAATAAGGGTTGACCACGTGTCTGACTATAAGCCTCCTAAAGATTCTGATAAATTGGACACTGATACTCGCAAACTATACTCTGAAGGTTGTGCTCCAAAAATGGCATTAGAGTCTGAACCAGAATTGTTGCCCTCCGTCACAAATGTAAAGAAAGGTGATTATTATTAATAATATATGTTTATTTATTTGTCTGTTTTTATATTTTTGCCTAGCCTCCTAATTATTATAAAGTGTAGAAATAAGTGCCAGGACTTTCAAACACAACACAAAAGTTATACTTCCCTCGTTGAATAACTGCTTTCTCACTTCGTTCATTTGTTACATGTAGATAAAATTGTCATTGTTACATGGCTACTATGAATATTTTACATAGGGTAATTATATAATTTCCTTCTAACTTTGACTTACCTTACCTTAAATTTTTTTTATTTCAGAAAAGAAAGAAAAGAAGATAAAAGTTAAAAAGGAGAAGAAAAGAAAGAAAAAAAAGAAGAAGGTTAAAGTTCAGAGTAGTAGTTCCAGTTCAAGTGAATCTTCTTCCTCTGATTCAGACTCTGACACCGACGACAGCGAAGAAAGTGTCAGGAAGCGTAAACAGAACCGTAAAAAGAAAAGTAAGAGTTCAAAAAAACGAACACAGAATTCAAGCAGCAGTGACTCAGATGACGCAGACCACAAGTCGGCAAAGACCAAGCGCCAACAATTAGAAGCGAAAATCAAAGCTTTGGAAATGGCCTTGAGTACGGTTAAACAGTCGTCGAAGAAAGCTGTTTCGAATGACGCAAATTCAAATATTAGAAGCACTAAATTTAAAGGTGACTCGGTTGACAACCAGAGACAGTGTAGTAGTTCAGACGACCATATGAAGGAGAAATCAAGACAGCAAATGGATAGGCGAAAACATGATTATGAATTCCAACGAGGTGAAGAAATGGACTCTGTTAAATCCAAAGAGCATCCTAGAGAGAGAGCTGATAAGGAAAGGAGAAGTGGCAGGGAGAAGTCGCAGTTGCTGGTTTCAAGAGAGAGAACTCGAGAGAAATATAAAAATTAAAAAATATTCATTTTTGTTCATGGTTTTAGCCACTCATTTCATTGTTATGCTTATCAATAACATTTTTTTAAAACTTTTTTTTAACTACCACAGAAACTGTATGAACTGTATTTTCACAATACAATTAATTTTCATGTTACGCCATGTTTGTTTTACTTTTTGAAGTGAATAATTTCTTCTCTTTTTCAAATTTCATTTAAACCTTTTTCAACGCCCAAATGTTTCAAACTTATATAAAACATATTACCTACTTCTTGAATGGATTGGTGTTTGTTAGTAACCTAAAATTGTGTGCAGATTAGCAAGTTTTACATCCTATATTTTTTTTTAAGTATATAGTCTTCCCTTCTGAAACCTTTGACTATGAAGATAAAAAATTCAATGTTTTTATCAAGATTGGGTTATTAACCTCTATTATGCAGCAAACAGAATTATCTCTCCGTAACGTGTTGTATGTTTTCTGATAAAATCACATGAAAAGAGTTCATGCATTTATTTCCGAGGTTAACAACGTGTGACAGTTTGATATTTTAAATTAGTTATAATTGTTAGATTTGACACACATCATACGGAGAACTGCAGTTTGCGTTTATATCAGAATTTCCAAAACACCTGAGAAAATATGTTAGAAAGGATAATGTCCCGAAAAGTAATTACTGAAGTTTTTAAGAGAAAGTTTTAGACAACTGCCAAATCTGTAAAGGTATTTATATTATTACTTTGATGTCATTGATGAGAATAATTTGGCCGCGTCGAATCTGGTGTCAATATAACTTTATCAATATTTATGTTATAATTGCAATTTTTAATACTTTTATTTATTTAAATTTATAATGTGCTTCATACAACAAGTAACGGTTTGAAATAAATTCATGTCTTGATTGTCAAGTTTAAATAAAACGTTCACAATTGTGATACAAATTGTTGCTCTAAAATTTAAAGGAGCTTTCATCCTTTCCAGGAATTTTCAGCATAAAATAAAAAGTTTCTGTCATCATGAATGAGCACCTCAGAGTGAACCTCTTGTTATAAGATGAATATGTCTTGTAGATTCTTCACATTATAGACTAGCAATTTGTAAAAGAATTGAGAATCTTATATGTGGACTAGCCAATATCAATCAGATATTATTTAAAAAGTTTCATCACTTAAAGATTAAAATTTTTTTAACATCTCTTCAGTTAATGCATATTTTGTTGTGAATTTCGGAACTGGTGGAGTTTTATCCACCACGTATACACCCCAAACTCGTGATTGGTGCACAACTAGAGACGTCACAGTCAGTTAACATATATACAACGAAGGGAAAATCCTGATTTATACATTTGCCTGAATTTCAAACATATTATTGTAGGTAATTCAGGTAAAATCAGTAAGATGAATAGGTTTTCATTGTCTCTAAATTTTTCACTCAGGTGTTTTATAATTTTTTATTTTTTTTCAGGAACGAAAGATACTGGTTTAAGACATAAACATAAATTATGTTAAAGTTGGAAATGGACCACAGAGCCTTCTTTTGTTAGCAATAAGATCTATGGTGAAATGTGCTTATAACAATGATTAAACATTTTTATTGAACAGTGTGCTATATGTTTTACAATCTCAAAAGTTGGCAAATAATAGAAATTAGAGAAGTTTCACCATATCCGCATAATGTGAGTAATTGAGTATGGAATTCTGTTTAAATGTGAATGTAGTTTAGCATTATAAAATTTTGCCTTAAAAATATTAATGTAAATAAAATTGCGTGGAAATTTCTATAAAATAATATGGATTTGTACTGGTGTCATACAATTTACTGTACTTTTTATATGTAAATTGTATTATGATATCACTGCTGTTGTGCTTACCCTTAAGACCAAGTGCATTTCAATTTCTTGGTGAGTTTAGAAGATCCAAGTAGATGAAGTCTTGACCAACCACTGAGTCAGTGCCAGTCAAAACCAGAAACCAATGCAGGATTCCTGTATACTTAAAACTCAGGCTCATCTACAATTTTTTTTTTCATTCCGATCTTCTAAATTCAGATTCGTGACATGTGGCTGTGCATCAATTGAAGCTAACTCTTCTCTTTTAATATTCTTGGCAACTTCCAAATCTTCTTTCTTTGTGAATGCCACATTTTTAAGATCACGAATATTCCCACCATATTTAATTATATCTATATTACTAGAGTCTTCTATCTCTTAACTTCACTTTTGCATCCTCGACTGCATAGAGTACATTAGTATATTTCTCTGCTCTTGTTTGAAGCATCACCAACGTACAATTAAAAATATAAGCCCTAATGAAATTCTTATGTTGGACTTGTTATTATTTGTAGTGCAAAGACCTTGTGAACGAATAACCAATTATTAATGTCTTTATTGTTTCAAATAGGATCTATCTGGACTCATTTTAAACCACAGGTCGAAGGAGGTCTTGACCGCTACAAATTTACTGTAATAGTGTGGGAACCTCCTGGAAATGGCCACAGCCATCCTCCCGGAAGAGCATTCAATCCAGATTTTTACTTTCGAGATGCTGGATATGCTGTAGAATTCATTAAGGTTGTAGTTGGACAAGAGACCTGTCCACAATAGGCCAATAAAAGTGATTTATTAATGAACAGTTAAGCCCTAAAATTTGCCAATATTTTTCTCCTTCCCTCTCCCTAGTACCTCATTCTCCCTTTCTGACACTCTCCCTTCCTATTTAAATAAATAATTTATTATGCTAATTAAATATATTAAAATAGTTTGCATTAATAACTTATGTTCTATGTATTACACCATTTCTGGTTCCATTTTGTTGCTGTGGCATTCAGTCCTAAATTGCGCAAGCCTTTAATTACCTCGTAAATAGCACAACCCTCTTCCCCCTAATTGCTTAGCGTATTGGCCTCCCTCTTCTGTTCTTACCCCACACACTTCCTTCTAATGCTAATTTTACAAGACCCTCGTGCCTTAAAACATAGCCTTTAATCTATCCCTTCTCTTGGTCAACGTCCTCCATATTGTTCACTTTTCCCCTATTCTGTTTATAACTTCCTTGTTAGTTACTCAATACACCCATCTGATTTTCAGCATTCGCCTATAGCTCCACATTTCAAATGCTCCTATTCTTTTCCTTTCTGGAGCTCCTATAGCCCACATTTTGCACCCATATAACGTCACGCTTCATATGAACATTTTTAGTAACGATTTCCTAATATTCACACTTATATTACCTGTAAGTAAATTCCTCTAATGACCTTTGTTCTTCTACTGTTTCCCAAACTACACTCCATCACCTTTGTTTTTCCTATAGTAATCTTCATATTGAACTCTTTCTCAAGGACTCGTTCATGCCATTTATTATGGTTTCCAAGTCTTCTTCTGATTCCCCTAATACTACATTATCATTGGCAAAGCAGTATGATTCCTTTTCCATATTCCGTTTTAGCATTCTTCATCGCCTGTTCTATATATATGTTAAACAGCATGGGTGACAGACTGCATCCTAGTCTTACTCCTTTCTTGATTACTGCTTTCTTTTCTTGATCTATTCTAATTACTGCTACCGGTCTTCTGTAGAGGTTATGTATAAGTCTCCTTTCTTGATATTTTATTACAGTGGTCTTCAAAATCCGTGTTCCATATGTTTTATAAAGTATAGTTTTCTTAATTTATTGTCGACACAAAGCAGAAGTTTTCATCTTTTCTGCTATAATCATCTGTAGGTTAAAACCTATCTATAAATTTACAGTTTGTTGCATGCTGGATATTGATGGACTATCATGTTTACAAATTGCAATGAATTTAGAGACTACTGTAGCTTAAAGCTTATTTTTTGTGACATCTCGTGTTTTGGAATAGAATAGTTAAAGCTGAAAATCCATCAGTGTTACACCTGTGGTCCAGATTAGATCAAAATTATTAAAAAAAGTGTAGTTTATTACTGTGTAATGTGATTGAATTAAGCGATGTTTCAGGCACTCGGCATCAGCAAGTACTCCCTCTTGGGTTGGAGTGATGGAGGTGTCGCCGCTCTTCTTATAGCTTCAAATAATACACAAGCAGTTCAAAAACTAGTGAGTGGTATGGGGAGCAAATGCCTTTGTAAGTGATGAGGACATTGAGATCTGTGTTGGTAAGATTGAGTAGTAATACTAAATAGATTATACCTGAAAGTTGTTTCATCTTTAAACAATTGTGTTAACATATTTTACAGCCTCGAGGGATGTCAGTAGCATGTCTGAACGGTTCCGCACATCCGTGGAAGAACCGTATGGATGCCGATGACTTTGTTAAAATGTGGAACGAATGGGTCGATTGCAGGGTGCGGATACGGAAGGAAAGGGAGGAAGGTGATATTTGCAGAGGGATGCTTTCGTCGATCCAATGTGATGCTCTGGCGGTGCATGGAGAGAAAGATCACGTACTGCCAAAGTCTCGTGCTACACTGCCACTGTCTAAAATAAAGAACTCACGGTAAGTGTTGAAAACAGTATAACTCGCATGATGTTATCACAAATTAGTTGCACACTACTACTTTTATATTTGTGGATGTTATAAATTTGTTTTGCCTGACTGTGATAGGCTGTATGTAAATTCATGTGACAGAAAATTTATTTTGTGTTATACTAGCCCATTATCACATTCATTCTGCAAAAAAGTTAAGCCTTTTAAGCCATATAAGACCTGTACTTTTTAATGGCTATATATTTTGAAACAAAATATTTTATTTTACATTTTATCCTGCACATTCATTAATCAAATACAAGAAGTACCTCAGGAAGAATTTTCTATTTTTTTTTAGTAATATTAATATTATATACTAGCTATGCCCGCGATTTCGTTTGCACGAAAATATCTTTTTTTATTTTGCCCTAAAAACAAAACAGCAGGTACCGAATTTTGATAATGTTCAATTCATTGAATATATAAAAAGTACAGTATCATTTATTATGATCGCTTCAAGGCAAACCTAAAAACTCACAGTTGGTTTTGACAGGTACCGCTTTCACACATTCCATGCAAACTTCAGAAACTTTAACTATATATCAACTTTTTAATTTAAAAAATGAGCAATTGCTAATTATTCAAATTTGCCAGACGTGACAAATAAAACCAACATCGTATTGGTGATCCGAAGAAGTTTATTAATTTTTCAGGGAGTTAGCTCTCTGCCTACAATAGGTTAATTACAGTGTGAATCCTACTGCAACAATCGATGGAGTGAGAAGACAAACTCGCAATTGGTTTTCACGCCGCCTTTTGCGTGGCATGTGAATGATTTTATAAATATTAACATTAATATCTTCTGAACTCTGCAAGATATCAACAATTTAAGTATAATTCTTGTTTCAATCCCTGAAGTTTTCATTGGGACATAAACAGATAAAGAGTATAGGGGACGTGCAATCACATTTTGGAGATTCGAATACATGTAAACAAAGAAACCTTCCCGTAGAATGTTTTATAGTAATATCGGTATTTCCTGCAACGTATCAAAATTAAATATGCATGAATATTTAAGTTAAATCTCCTGCTTTGAAACCCTCAAATCTTCATTTAAATCCATTTCAAGACAAACACTCGAATTTTATTTATTGGTATAGATTCTAATAGCTATATAAATGGCATATAACAATTTACTATATTGCTTCCACATGAATTTGATTCAAATTTACCTTTGCTTTTGTTTCCAGAATGCATGTGATTGAGAACGGAAAACATAACATACACCTTAGATATGCAAACGATTTTAATAAACTTGTGGAAGAGTTTTTATTGAAATAATTCTGGTATGTTTTTTTTCAAAGTTGGATGTTACATCATTAATTAAGTTTGCAAGTTTGTTGCAGTGTCTTCATTATTTCTCGACACTTCAGTGTGGGGTACGCTTTGGCCCTCCTCAAGACGGCAATTCATTATTCCTTTGCATCATTGTTCAGTCCCCATATAATTCCTATGTTCTTCTCCAAGATTTGTAAACATAGTATTTCTATTCTCAATCCCTTCCATCTTCCCATGTGGCAGCTTCATTGGTATTTATTGGCACGTCCTGTCTATGTGACCTAGTCCCAGCATCCACAAAATCCTTACTGTGTAGTTTGTATTTGTAAAACTGAAAATAAAGGTCCCTAATCCCATTTTACATGAACATAATCTGGAATAAATATAAATTATAGCCTGGAGCAGAATCTTGATCATGTATATAGGAATCAAGCTAAGCTCTTCGACTGAGGGGCACGCTTCAAATAAACATAGCTGCATTGATTTGTATCAATTAATATTCTCATTAATGTTGTTTTTTTTACTTCAGTTTTTTACAATAAAGTTTTGTTATGAATATGACAAATTTTAATTTTTTTTCCCCTCCATTTCGTATGTAAATGAATTAATATTTACAGACCAGTGTTGATTGTGTGAGATATTTGAGGCAAGAATTGGCCAAACGGGTGAGTCATTGTAATTTAAATTTTGCCGCTCTACTGTTTTCGTATACAAATTGACAACATTTTAATGGACTCTGTTGTTGAATTTGAATGAGATTTGTGATAATACCGCTGCTAAATTGCTGGAATTTTTATTTCTTCCAGACAAAATAATATAGTTTAAATTTACAAGCTGCTACATATTGTTATTAAGGCTTTAATACCTTTCTGTTTTTACCTATTTGTTTTCTTTTAAAGTGCTCGTTGGATTTTGGAAACGCGGGTTTAATTCTGAGTGCTCTAAAGAGATATAAATCCACATAACTGATTTTTAAACTTTACTTGCAAATTTTTTTCTTAATTGTGCAAAGTTCATTCAAATGTACTTGTCTATTGACTAGAAGTCAATTTCACAGAAGCTTCTGGTTGGTCTTGAAGAAATTCATTTCCGTAATACCTCCAATCATTTAAATAGTCAATAAAAGTAGTACTTGCGAATATTTAAATAAAATTGTTGAATTTCATCATAACAGTCCAATTCTCTGGAAATTGAATACATTTATAAGTGAAGGTAGGATTACGTGGGCAGTAATGTTCGTCAAAGTTGGATTTGCTCCGTTTACGATTAGTGAACTCTGATACATGTTTATGCATTGGCAACTACGACTGGATTGGAATGTTGATGTTGCATGGTATCAATATATTGTTGTACGAAGAGAAGGGAAAGATTAATGGGCCACATTTTAAGACACGAGGGTCTTAATTAGCATTAGAGGGAAGCGTGTGGGGGAAGGGAGGACAAGGATGGAATACGCTAAGTAGATTAGGGAGGATGTTGGTTGTTCTAGTTATAAGGAAATGTGTAAAAACTTGCGCAAGATAGCATGGAGGGTTGCAACATCAATATATTCTATAAATTTATGTAAGGTAATACACAACTAGTGAGCTCAACCGCAAGGCTGGTAAATGTATTGGTAATTGGATCAAAATGGGCAAAAAAAAAATATGGCAGTAAAGAAACTACTCTTATAAAATTGAAGACTAGAGACACTAGCAAGAAATTACAATCAAGAAAGTGTCACTGAAATGTGGAACAAGACGAGTTTAGTATTGGCTGTGACGACATAGGCTACGAAGTAAGGTAGGTGAAAAAAAATATATATATTACTTAATTTCCTTATTCCATTTTAATTGGAGATAAATCCAATGCTAAATTATAAATAACCAAGGACAAAAATAAAATGAAGGGAAATTTGGTCATTTTTAAATTAAATTTTTTTGGCATGAAGGTGGTGACGTCACTGCTGTAACCAAACTCATCTTGAACTCAAAAAGTAACTCGGCTCTCAGATATTAATGACATAATTCCATACCGTGCAAAAAGAAAAGACTGAAGTTATTGTTTGTATTATTGTATATATAAAGTAGTCTACAAGGTCAATTTAACTGAACTTATTCCATTCTGACAAAAGGCTCTACAAATAACGGCACACAGACCGTAATTCGATGATTAAGAGTATCTTGAACAAGAGAAAACGAGCACAAAGATAGAAAATGTGAAATATCCGTGATATTTTAATTACACAGAGGACTAGCCAAGTAACGGACAAAACTGAGTGATACAACACTAGCCAAGTTGACCGGCTCAAAGGTGATCCTGAAACAGGCAGCATAGGAAAGGAATGCAGAAGGTAGAGCAAGGGTTAACTAGGGCACACGGGCTGTAGTTTAAGTATCCTACCCAGCGTTTCACCTAAAGAGATGCAGGGAAAACCCTAGAAAACCTGCATCAGGTAGGTGAGGCATTGGGTACAAATTCTCACGCCCCTTCCCTGTGAATGACGGGAGACGGACGAGTTTGCTGTGGGGGGGTCGCAGCATTCCCATCTCCGTGTCTGCACAAGTTTCAGGAGGCAGTTGACCCCTGACTGTTCCAAAGGGCTCAGCGGACAACTCTTGCCATATGCCCAAGGTCTTCGACCCCGGTACATATACCTCCTAAAATAGGTGAAGGTGTCTCGGCATGTGAGAAATTTGATTTAAAAAAGCCATGACAGCCTCCAGAGGTGTAAAGTGGACCAGCGGACACGGGGAGGGCTCAGTTATTTTTAATATTAACCAACAGTCAACGGGAGGGATCATGAGAGAGATTCATGACGTTGTAGCTGAAGCTGTCGAGACCTCGACAACAGAAATACACGAGGAACTGAATTTTTATTAATAATTTCTCCTCCACATTGAGAAGAACCCGGTTCATGGCCCCCCTTCAGCGCGGAGTCTCGTGGCTGATCCTGTTAAGGCGTCGTGAAGTTCGGATTCCGGGATCACGGGTTCGGATACTGACGACGATATCGTGTTTTTTTTCTCTCTCCATTGAAGAACCTGTAAAGAGTCTCGCGGCTCCAGCGACGCCATTTTCCTGCCAGAGTCAATCACCAAGGTGCAGAAATCGTGCTTTAATATTTTCCCCTCTCAAGTTCCAATTATTTATCATCCTTGAGCTATTTTAATGGAACATCCCAGAGAGCAGCACCGTGGCCGAGTGGTTACGGTCAGCCTCTGATTGGAGATCAGACGGTTGTAGGTTCGAACCCAACATTCGTCGTGTATTTTTATCTTTCACTACTCTGGAGCTTTTAGTGGAGTCTGAACTGGATATCCACAACAACAGAAAATAGGAAGAGATCTCAATTTCTACAAAATTTTACCAAGTACCTCAGTTGTTCGCATATGACCGAGATCCAAGTCCCAGTTCAGCATGATGCCTCGCGGCTGAGACCGTAAAGGCTGAGGACTTCTGCAGCAGTGGTCACGGGCTCGAAACCCAGACAGGTCCAATATTTTTAATTAGACCTAAGCACCCAGAGGAACTCGCAGCTGAAGTACAACGCCATCTGTCTCCTAACTCACCAAGTTCCGCAGTCGCCAAGAAGTTAATTTAATTCACAAGTGTGTAAAATAAAGGCTCTTGATGTAGATTAAGGATTGTTTTCTCACCACGAGCTGGTGGCTGAGGTCGTTGAGGCGCGAGTCTCCGATGGTCTGGAGTCACAGCCAAGGGTTCCGATCCCAACTCTAACTACATTTTGAGGAACATCATCAGGCGGAGTCAATCCAATCACCACTTCAGAGATGAGAGAGGAAAGAAATCACGCTTTCGATTTTCGTCTAAGTCCGAATTCCATCCGTTCTTCAGGTCATCTAATGGAGTTGAGAGACAAGCAGCACCGTGGCCGAGTGGTCAGGGGCAGTGTCTGGCGAACTCTAGGCTCTGGGTTCAAACCTCACCTTTATCCCGCATTTTTACACTTGTGGTAAAACCGTGAATGTGCAGCTTATAAGGGATATTAAGAGGCGATTCTGGGAGTCCGTCCGTGGCTCAATGGCTAGAGCGCAGGCATGTCGGGGAGAGCATGTCTGCAAGTCTCTGGCAACGAGTCCGGGCGGTTCCTACCCAGCCCTTATGCCATCCCTATACTCCTTTCCACCCCTCTCTTCGCCTCCCCTCTCCCCGTTCGGGGGGGTAGGGGGGGGTGAAAGGGAGAGGGGTGGCTTGGGCTGGGTCAAATAATAGACTATTTTAGGTCGGGCGCTCTGGTCACGTGATGCCTGCGTCATCCAAGCCGCGAAATTCGAAAATCCACCAGGAGCATCAAGAACAGACGTCCAAATTCAAAGTCCAGCCGGACCAGCAAGAGACCATAGCGAAATAGGAGAACAAGACCGACAGACACGTGATGCCTACGTCACAACAGCCGCCAAATTCAAATTCCACCCGGACCAGCAAGAGACCATAGCGAAATAGGAGAACAAGACCGACAGACACGTGATGCCTACGTCACAACAGCCGCCAAATTCAAAGTCAACTTCGGACCACAAAGACACAAGATGAAACACGTGACATCTACGTCATCCGACCGCCAAATTCAAACCCTACCTGGCCTATCGAGAAACTAGAGGAAAAAATCGAAGAAATTTTACAGCGCGATGACGTCATGATGACGTCGCGATGACGTCATGATGACGTCACGATGACGCAGAGGTCACGTGACAATGCGTGAGTGCGTGTGTTTATATATATATATATATAAAACGTCCCACCACCGACCCCCCTTCCCAGGTGTCTTAAAAAGCAAAACGGTAGCTGCGCGGCCCTCCGCCACGCTCCTCCTCTCTCTCTCTCTCTCTCTCTCTCTCTCTCTGTCCTCCTCCTCCTTCCCTTGTCTCTGTCTCTTCCACTTACCTTCTAATCCTCGACGTTGTGATTGGCTGGAATCCACCTGGTGATATTTTTCAAAACTTAGCTCCTGGCAGGACCCGAACCCGTAGCTGAGAGTCGTTACACCACAGGCTCACGCCTTAACGCCCTCAGCCACCAGCTCGTGGCGATAGGAACACCATTTAATCTAACTTAAGAACAGTTTTCAAGCACACTTTATGGATTAAATACAGCGAGCGTGTTTGACTTGCACTGGCAACTTACTCACGGTGGTTAAAAATGTCAACCTCGCCGGGTTCCGAACCCGTGGCTGAGCCTCGTTCCATCCACCGCAGGCTCAGGTCACGCCTTAACGACCTCAGCCACCAGATCCTGGTGCTCGGAACTGCATTTAATCCGACTGAAGAACCTTCACTATGTCACAGTTTGTGAATTAAAGTGAACTTCCACCACTGAGGGACAGATGGCGTTGGACTTGCACCTGTCACTTCAGTTCCTCAGGGTGTAGTTTACTCCAATTAAAAATGTTGACTTGGCTGGGTTCCGAACCCCTGACCAAGTCCTCCACGTCCTGGTGCCTTTACAGCCTCAGCCACGAGGAATTCACATGCAACGGAGTCTCGAATGTCAGTCACATGTGAATAGTGTTGGGACTTTGTAAATTTTTAAATATTGAGATCTCCTTCTCTCGTCTTCTTATCGTTGATATCGGGTTCCAACTTTTAATTTCCCTTATAAGCTGCACACTAGGATTTTAGCTGAAATATAAAAATTCTTCTACCTTTGGTCAGACTTGAACCCGGAACGTTGAGATCTGTGGACCATCGCCCTGACCTCGCGGCCACCGTGCTGTACGCTTCAAGGTTCCATTAGAATACCTCAAGAGGGATGCGAGTGCGGACTTGTGTAGATTAAAAGATTAACTCTGCAAGTTAGAATTCACGGTGGCTGCTGGACAACTTTACACCTTTGGAGGCTGTCATGGCGAGTCCAGGGAAACAGGATCTCACCTCTGAAAATATTTAGGAGGGGTCAGGGACGGAGCCCAGAGCTCGAGGACTTGCAGAACCTGAGACCAAGATGGACGCCATGAGCCACGGGGCTGCTGTGACGTCACGAGCCCTGGACAGGGGTTCACAAGCCGCTCGCTCATGAGGAATCCACCAAGAGAGAGAAAAGTTGGGATGCGCGCGCAGCTTATTTCAATTTTTTCGTTTTTACAACAGATAACATAAATTTAGGACTTTGTACGCTGACCTTTCTCATAGCCATGGCCGTCACCGTCAAAGTCCACGTTACTCTTAATAATAAACCAACATTTATAATAAGGCAGATGTTAGCAATGGCGGCCAGAGTCGCTCATCCCTTATTCTAATATGAATGTGTTGTCACGTGACAGCCTCTAACTTCATGTACGAAATATAATATTGGACAATTCACATCCAGTATTCACTTACAATAAATTGTGAACGAATTCACAAAGTAGCTATTTATGGACTATAAATTGGAAGCTAACATATGGAAATAATTATACCGTACTATTTACGTAGTTCAAATTGCGAAGAACAATATTGACAAACCTTCACTCAGATCACCGTGATTATATACGCATCGTTCATAGAGATAAATTTATTACAAAGGCATCACTCGGACCACCGTAGTTACTTATTACTTTCCAACAAATCACGAATAAATGAATAGGCAAAGAAACAGTCCGACCACCGTATTTATTTACTTCCTTTCGATGTTGTTGTTGTGGTGGTTTTCCAGTCCTAAGACTGGTCTCATGCTAACCTATCTTGCGAAAGCCTTTTCATTTCCTTATAACTAGGAAATCTAACATCCTCCCAGAACTGCTTATCGCATTCCATCCTTCGCCTCCCTCTTCTATTCTTATCGCGCACACACTTCCCTCTAATGTTAATCTTTCCCTTCTCTTGGTTTAACGTCCTCCACATTGTTCACTTTCCCCCCAATTCTGTTAAGAACTTACTTGTTTGTGATTCTATCCACCCCCCCCCCTTCCATCTCATTTTTCTATAACACCACATTTCAAGATCCTCGTAGTTATTTTGAGATTATAAATTGGAAACTAAAACACTGACATAATTACACTCTGACCACCGTGATAGTTCAAATTGCGAAAGCAAAATATTGACAAGCCTGCACTCCAATCACCGTAAATTGAGATAAATTTACTACTCCAATCACCGTAAATTGAGATAAATTTACTAAAAAAGTGATCACCGTAGTTACTTATTTCCTTCCAACAAATCACCAATTAAACGAGCAGACCAAGCAACAATCTGACCACCGTCTGATTTACTTCCAATAAATCTCAACACAATTACAATCTGGCCACTGTATTTATTTGATTCCAAATTCTTTTCTTCCTGCGTGGCCCTGTGTGGCTCTTGGCCAAATTCACAATACGCTGCCTTGTCTCTATCCTCAGAACCTCCATCACATCTCGTTGTCGAATATAGTCTAGCTGCGAATACTTTTAACGGCGTTCCATTTGTGTCAATACGATTTAGATGGCCCCATCCATTGCAGCCTTCAAGATTGTATGCATTGTATTATATCTTTCCTCTTTACGATTTGGTTAAACTCTTCATTGTATAGAATTCTCCGTGACAGGTCTGCATATTCTTATTATTATCATCTTTCGTTCAAATGTCCTTAAAGCATCATAAACACTATATGTATAAATAGTCCAAATTCATAATTCTTTTCCAGTATTTGTCTTATAGTGAACAGCTGATCATTAGTTCCCTTATTCAGCCAGAATCCGCGCTGATATTCACGCATTATTGTCTCTGCAATCTTTTTTTAGCCTTTCATTCATTACTGTTGATAATATTTTATAAGGTTATGCCTCTATAATAGGGCAGATTATTCCAGTATTCCATACCATTGTTATTGGTTTATTGGCTCTTCACCATACTTGAACATTTCCGTGATTATGTTATCTTCTCCTGGTCCCTTATTCTTCTTCAATCCCCATGTTTTCTGTTAGCCTTGGAATGTCAGATATATTTATGTTCTCTGTTACATTCTCATTCCTCTCCTCAAGCCATTCTTCATTTATCACATTCGTATCATTTAGTAGATCCCTGAAATATTCTTCCCATCTTCTTACTACCTTTCTTTCTCCTCCCATAAATTCTCCACTTCTACTTCTGCATCTGTTAATGCTGGGTTGGAATCCTCTTTTCATCTTGTCTATTGCCTTATAAAATTTTCTACTTTCACTCTGTTTACCGAGTATTTCTATTTCTTACATTTGCTTTCTGATCCATTGCCTTTTCTACTTAGTTACACTATTACCTTCCCTTCTCAATTCTCTATATTTCTCGGTGTTTGTTCTGGTTTACATTTGTATAATCTTTTGTCTAACTTTATTTTTCTCCTGTAGGATTTTGACACGCTCATCAAACTAGTCTGCAATTTCTCACCCTTTTCCTCATTCCTCTTAGCTACTTCCAACACTATTCCTTCTACGTCCCACCTATTTTATTCCAAATAATCTCAACAAAGTTACAAACTGACCGCTGTATTTACATACCAAATTAATTTGTTAAAAGAAGCATGATATAAGAGTCTTTGGTTTTCTTGGTGTCTTATACATTTTAAAATTTGTTGCACAGCAAATTAGCTCTAATTGACTCACCCTGTTGTTAACCTAACAGACTGATTGATTCTGTGGAAGTAGAGCTTGAAGCGTTTCGATTGTATCTTTACCTTGTACTGTTCTTCCTGCTGTGGGTTGCAAATACTCAACCATTTCTTACCGTTGTATATATTTGGTTAGCATTGATTTTAAAGTTTAATGAAATGTATAAATAATTTATGTTTTATTTATTGCTAACCTAACTATAGTTTTCTGTTGGGAATAAAGACTACAGTTTATATCTTTACAATTTATTGTTTTTAGCAGTTTACAAATCATTTCCCTTATTTTTTAAAAAATTCTGCATTAGCTAGTAACAGGAGCAGCTGCAGCGGTTGGCATCCCTGGTGGTTCAGACCTATAAAATCACCGTTAAAGTCCGACACGATGGAAGAGCTTTTCGGTTCAACGTCGACGAATCTTTTCAGAATCCACAGCTTCCCGGTCCGATGTCTCGAGTGGAGTGGGGAAAGGCTTCTCAAAAGTGGGTCTGGAAAAAATTAAGAACATTTTACATAAAACATAACAGAAAGTAGAAATGAAATAACAATATGAAAAAAAATGGAAAACTTCATGGCGGTAAAAGCTGGAGAATCATAGTGGTGGGAGAAGAGAAACCATATAATAATTTAAAAATAACTGCATGTTTTGGTCTTCTTCAGGTTGAACTGAATAACAATGCAGAAAAATTATAACATTCCAAAGATATTACATTAAAGCCAGTGATCACTGCCAGTCATGCCTGACACATTGTTCACACGCTCCAAGAAACCTGAGGCAGTGCGATGAATTGTCTGTTGCCAGTGCAGGACTGACATATGTTTATATGCCACTGACACCCTCTCTTTTTTGGCAGTGATCACTGCCCTTGTCAACCTATGGCGATTCTTGATATTTGCCCCGATTTCATTTTCACCCTAAAATCCATGCCGTATTCAGGAAAGTTTTTCTTCTGTAGATCTTTGGTTAGTATAGTCTTCGGCTAAGGCGGTTAAGTTTCTGATGATATGAAATAGAAAAATTTTTTCGATGTAAGTCTGAATTGTTAATTGTGTTAGTAAATGATATTAGCTCTATGCAGTGTACTCACTGATGCAACCACGTTTAACAAAGTATTATTTTTAATTTAATTATTGCGGACGTGTCGTCGTAAGGTTGACGGTAACATTGAAATTCCAATGTATGTAAAAGTCATTTCAAGGAAGAAATTCAATTTCGGTGGATTTATAAGGTTTTGCAAGTAAATAAGATGGCAAATTTCAATTGCCCGGATAATTAATGAGAGCGGGGAATAATTTTGTTTTTAATTATTTCACTTTAAATTCACTTGCTTGGTTACAAAAAAAAGTTTTTCTTTCTTTCGGAAAGGAGAAACTGTGAAATTGAGTCCCACAAAGATTTTTCGGCAAGAGGAAAAGAATACATTTAATTTTTTTTTCACATACGCGGTAACAACAATAACCATAGTTATTGCGCATTGTTGTAATAAATACTGAATGAGGAATTTAAAGGCAGTTGAAATAGCTAACTTAACATTGCAGTGGGAATTCGCTAATATGTTTTTCTATGTATATTGCTAATTTTTTCCTTGACACCCGCTTTTGCTACATTAGAATTAGTCTTAATTATTTTATCAACTCAGACAGCTGCAATTTGTTTTAGATCTGAACTTGCCGAATGCATCACTAAATATGTTGAAAGGTGTAATTTCTCGAAAATTAATTACCGATGTACTTAAGACACACCTCGGGACAACTACCAAGTCTGTAAAGGTATTAATTGTTTGTTACAATATTATATTAATTATTTGAATGAAAATAATTTTTTTAAATTTATTAAATTACCATTTTTTGATACTTTTTATCTTGTGAGCTTTTCATGAACAATTTACCTGAAGATGCATAACAATTTGTTTTCCACAATTTTCAGGAACAAAAAGTATTGGTTAAAGATGCCAATATAAATTATGTTAAAGTTGGAAATGGACCACAGAATCTACTTCTGTTACCCGGAGCTTTGGGTGAGAACTATTGTGAAAAGTCTTTACAACTCTGATTATATATTGAATTGTGTAA
Organism: Eucriotettix oculatus; assembly: GCA_034510155.1. Classification (NCBI taxonomy): domain Eukaryota; kingdom Metazoa; phylum Arthropoda; class Insecta; order Orthoptera; family Tetrigidae; genus Eucriotettix; species Eucriotettix oculatus. The sequence continues at coordinate 66,158,755 of CM067382.1, read as the reverse complement.
CATTGTGCTGTTTCCCACATTCCATACACTATTTATTATTATCTTGGACGTCATCTTCTTGTAGTTGTTTATTTAATACTCCCCTCCTATGTGCCGAATGGTGTCAAGGAGAAACAACTTCAAAGTAATGGACCTTGAAATGTATTTTTCAGTGTTCATTTTGTCTTTTTCCATCTTCTCTTCCCCCACCACCCTGACTGATTCTTTGAGAGTTTTGAATTCCTTGATGTGTTTAGATTAGTATGTGTATCACATAAAACCAGTCAATTTTATGATAGAGTTTATAATGTGTTTCACTAATGGCAGATTTATTCTTACTTTCATTACGTTATACCCTCTGATGAAATAATTGTTTTTACTTTGGTTAAACAGGCTCCATCTGGACCGATTTTCAACCACAGGTCGAAGGAGGACTTGACCCCTCCAAATTCACAGTAATTGTGTGGGAACCGCCTGGATATGGTCACAGCCGCCCTCCTGAAAGAACATTTCCTCCAGACTTTTTCTTTCGGGATGCCGAATATGCTGCCGAGCTTATGAAGGTTGTAGTTGGACACAAGAGACCTGTACATAATAGGTCAATAAAAATAATTTATTGATTAACATCTAAGCCATAAAATATATTTAGCTACTTTGAGTTTGTGCTCATAATTTTTACCTCCCAAATCACAGTTTTTCTCCTGTATAGATGTTTTTTAGTATAGGCTATTAATTCTAATTTGATAGTTCAGTTTTTATCTATATAAAACAAAATGCAGGAAATGACCAGTGGCAGATGTTCTACTTTCAAAGTTTCTGGTTGTGAAACTGCTGAGAAATTACATGTAATATAAATTTACGCTTGTACAATAAGAGTAGCTTATCATTAGTCGATAACCGCATTTAGGTTTAGATATGAAATTAAATTTTAAGTTTCCACATGCTGTTTCAGACGCTTGGTATTGGCAAATATTCCCTCTTGGGTTGGAGCGATGGGGGTATCACCTCCCTTATTATAGCTGCTAAGAATGCGCAAGCCGTTCAGAAACTTGTTGTGTGGGGTGCAAATGCTTTTGTGAGCGCCGAAGACGCCGAGATCTATGTTGGTGAGGTGAAGTAATACTTTACAGGATTTACTGCACAGTTTTTTTGTGTTAAAATAAAATCATAATTTTTTTTTTCTCAAGCCATGAGGGATGTTAGTAGCATGTCTGAGCGCTACCGCAAGTCCATGGAAGAACTGTATGGCGTTGACGGCTTTGCTAAAATGTGGGCCAACTGGGTGGACGCCATGGTGCAGATACGAAAGGAAAGGCAGCAAGGTGACATTTGCAGATGGTTGCTTCCGTTAATCCGGTGTGAGACTCTGGTAGTGCACGGTGAGAAAGATCCTATGGTGCCCAAGTTTCATGCTGCGCTACTAGTGTCTGAAATAAAGAACTCACGGTAAGTGTTGGGAAAAATTGCAGGGTGTATTTTTAAGATGAAGTCCAATAACTTGTAATATTTACAAATGTATGTCACGTGCTGTCATTACAAAATTGTTCCACTCTACATTTTTCTTTTACTTATGGTTTTGTCATAAATTTGTGTTGCTATTATTTATTGTTGCCTGACACGATGAGAAATATTTAACATCGTTTGTTTTGTGTTATACATGTTTAGACAAGTCATATTTTAGACTTTAATAAAAATGTATTCTTTACTTGTGGGTAAATATTTTATAACACATATTAGTGGGTGAAAACACGGTAACTACACGACATTTCGACAGCTGTCATCGCTTTCAAAGCAAGGACATCTGATTGGAATTAATTTACTAAAAGTATGTCATTATGAATATTATAAAAAGGATCGCTTTTGAAATATATAAATGAGGAAAATATATTTAGAGGTAAAATTTTATAACTTGTGCTGTAAGCATTCCTTTTGTAAGAATATTGGGTAGAAAAAGGTGTGCGGTGTATGCAGTACACAGCGCATTATGTTACAAGTGCGCTGCAGAAACAATGCTGTAACTTTTAACTATAGAATATAATGCAACAACCAAAGCAATGGGCGGAAAGGAATTATTACGCAATTCCGTCAAAAAAACTAATCATGACACTTTTTTTCACCCCCGCAATTCACAAGGATTCTTTTTTGTTTCTGTTTCAGGATGCACGTGTTCGAGAAGGGAAAACACAACTTACACCTCAGATATGCAAAAGAATTTAATAAACTTGTAGAAGAGTTTATATTGAAATAACTGGGTTAAGAATGGAATTTAGTTTCCTCGGCTACATGGATAAAATACTCTAATGATAATCTTGCCACTTCCTACACAGTGTGGTTGGCAGGTTGCAGCGCAATATAGGTATCAAAAAAACTATCAATACTTTTACTCTGTAATATAGCTCAACAAGTTAACTATAGACCTTAGGGATATAGTTAAATTTAAAAAAAAAATGGAACTACTATTTGTAATAAATGATATCTCTTAGATATTGCATAAAATTTTTTTTGATATACAATCCTTACAGTTTCCTACTTTCTGTATCACTCAAGGTATTTGCACTTGTCTAATTGGTGTAGATGTTTGAAAAATAGTTCTCTGGTTCCCACACAGCGAATAAACTATGCTGTTTTGACGTCCATAAGACGTTGTTTGTCCTTTGATTCCACACAAGGCTGAAGAAAGAGAGACATTGTACATACACCAACTTCAGGAGATTGATGTACTTGAACGCATAAGTCCATGCATGCACATGTAGCCATGATAAGAAATAGGTGGTTTTATTCTTTAAAAGTTCCCCGTAAAACTTCCTAATTAGTCACAGAACATCTACCTAAAAAAGGGATGGACGGTGCCCCCTTTCTAGTGGTTTGCAAGTAATGTGATGTCCACACTTGCTTACACAAATCCCAAAGTGGCCAAGTTCACTTCTAAAGTATTGTAATTCGTAATCATGTTTTCCATGTTTAATCGGAGACAGACTGTGGAAAGAGAAAGCCTGCAGCGGTGGCCGAGGTCTATTGAGCTGGACTAGAGATCGAGCTGTACTCGATGCAACCATTTTTATTTGTTTACTTTCTTTACCTCTCATTTTATGTGTGTGGAATATTCCATATATGTATAAATTGTACTGGATTCTGAATCGGAGTCAGTTTTTCACAGCACGTGCCTTTTTACAGCACTTTGTCGTTAAATAAACGACTATAACCTCTAGGTGAGCGGCATTGTATCTCACGATCCTGCAGAAACATGACAATACAATAATTATATGACTGGTTTTACATTGGTAATGACAGTGAAGAGGAAATTGGTATTGTGGCCGACAGTAGGTTATTTCTATACTTTACCCAAATCTCTAGTTTCTAAGATAATTTTGATGTATTTTTATTTCACGTACACAACTTGGTTATGATTTTTTTATTATTTTGTAAATAATGTGATACATATTCAAAGTACGTATCACCAATATTTATATATTACAATTTTTTTCTTTGCAATTCTCTCATAAAAATATGGTACACCATTATTATTTTTTTACTGCTAGGGTTTCACTGACACAACTTCATAAGTTTTATAATAAAGCTTTGTTTCTAGATTCAGTTTAAAAAATTACATATTTCGATTAGACCGTTCTCAATTGCGACAAAAGCAAAGTGAATCAGAAAAGCCGTTGCATCAACAGTGTTCTGTGACAATGTCATTTATATATTAATATATTATACATCTCTAAGATGTGTAGGTACTTTGTCTTTGTTACAAAAAAACAACAATGTGCTCACTAAATACAATGCAAAATATGCAATAGATAGACTAGACTACGTTAACCTTATGTACAATACAGTGATAAATTTTACAACATTTATGTCTCGCTTGATCCCAATAGTGATTACAAAACTGTATTACGAACGTAATCCTTATATCCCAGAATAAATATAAATGCACAAGCTATCGAGCGTGAGAATCTCGGCCGCCACCGCGTCGCAAAGTTCTGTAGTCGAGGAGTGCGCTCCAAATAAAACAGAACTGTACAGAGGTATATCAATTTGTAGGCACATTTCACTTAACTTAAAAGTTTTGGATATACATATATTTATTTTAATGTGATGGACACTTTACCAGCAAGGCTGTAATCTTACTTTTTAAAATTATGTTACTAAGCATTAAGTAATTTTTGATGAAAAAAATCATGCCAGTTTTCAAAAATGTCTTTTAGATTTCCTATATTTTACTCAATTTTTTAGAGAGCAGTTTCAAGTGTGGATTGCATAGGACTTTTAGTTTCAATCGAGGCGAGAATCGGTCGACCCGGTGAACCGTTGTAATTGAGCTTCTGCCTCTCCGCTGCTGTTTGGATTGGTGACATCCTCATCGTTCTCTGTTGTTGCATTATAAGCTGAGGGCTTTTGAATGTGGAAGGTAATGTGTTGTTTGCTTCAGTTAAAGTTTTGTTCATGTAATTTGAGTAGCCCGTGGGGTAGTTGAACTGATTTGAGTTCAAATTCTCCTTTACGTTGGAAGGAGATAAGACGATTGTGGAATGAGGTTTGGCGTGAGGTGCCGTAGTCTTAATGTTGAGTATATTGTTCGAAGGTGAACTTGCATTTTTACTTCCCTCATTTGGCTGCCTTATAACCGGAGATCTGTTTTGATACTGTTGCAGAATTGCCGAAATATCTTGTTTCTTTAAACCTTCAGCTTTTGTCGGTTTTTGAGTACCGGGACCGTAAGACATTTCCAAAGGTCTCCGAACGTTGCTGTTGGTCAGCGTGTTTCTGACGGAATAGTTATCTAAATTTTTCCCTGCTTGCTGGTTTCGCTCTGAATGTTTTGGTGACGGAGTGGAGTTATCCTCGTCTTCAGCACAATCTTCCAGTATTGTGGTAGAGAGGACGTCTGTCCTGGGTGACGCAAATCTCCAAGTGGCTGCAGAACGAGGAGACTGCAGTAGTTTCGAGCCGTTACTTCGTTTCTCTACGGGGACTCTGGGGTTGTGGTACCCGTTTGTATTTTGCTGACGAGACAACTTCAGTTGCTCTACCGCAGACATTCTGCCGCCGCCGCCGCCCTGGTGGCCAGATACCTGCGTCGCGCTCGACTTCGACCCGTGTTGCAAGAGGAGCCTTTTGAAGTCGTTTCTCGACGTCTGACTGGGCAAGCCTGCCCGGTCGCACGCCCAACTCTGACGCGACCCCACGGCGCCCACCGTGGGGGAATAGGAACGTTGCATGTTTTCCAAGATGACGTCTTCATTATTTGGGGACCAACTGTGTCGGTTACGATTTTTATCCGAAGCGAAGGACCCTTGTTCCGGCTGCGCCCTTTTGCCGTTAATCGAAGATTCTGAGCTTCCCGGAGACAAACTGTTCACCGAAGAACAGGACGGTGAGCCGCTACGGCTGTAGGTGTCAAAATCTGTCTTGATGTTCAAGCGTTTCTTTGATTTGTGAATAGCCGCAAACAATTCCTCTGCCGTCATCGTTTTCTTAGGAGTCAGCTGTTGTGGCAAGGGGTTTTCTGCTGGCTTGTTTTGGAGAGTGTTTCGCTTGTTTACCATCAGCGCCGAATTAGAATCTGGAATTTGCATCCTGTCATATTCTGTCTGCCTTTGTATCGGAGAATAGTTGGTGCTCATGTCCATCAAGGTGTTCCCATCTTTTGTAGGCGTGGAGGAAGTAAACATTTGTGCTACCGACTGAATGTTGTGGTCCCTCGGACTGAAATATGCGGCGTTGTTGCGAGGTACAGTAGGTACCGACGCGGGAGTCGGCATGTGTAGGTGCCTTCCGGGGACCTGAGGCATTATCTGTTTCCTTGGAAATTGCTCGTATGACGGGGAGACTACATTGGATGCACTTTGTCTCTCTCCGTTGTGACTAGAAGTATAAGCACCGTTGTTTAAGTTGTTTAAGTATTGAGCACCATAAAACTTGTGCAACCTGTTCACATCGCTGCTGGCGGCAATCGTGTTGAAACGGCCGTTTCCTGCCGTCTGCAGCTGAACGCTCTTGTTGACGTCCACGGCCAGGTTTCGTAGATGTTCCTGTGGTCTCCTGGTCGGGAGCGTCCAGTACGCCGGAGGAGAGAGGACTCTGTCACCCGGTCCCGTGCTCCTGTTAAGCGTTTGCGGCCAAGGTGGATGCGGCGGACTGATGTAGCGAGGTGGCTGAGGTGTACGCATCCTGTTCCCCGTTGAGTAACCTAAGGAACAGAGGGAAGACACATTTCAGTACCAGCTGATGAATATGTTTTAAAATTTGCTCTCCACAAATAATGAATTTTTATTGGAATTGACTAAAATTATTTATGAAAGATCTGATAATTACATTTGTTTTGTATATTTACAGCCAATCTATTACTCTTAATAAGAATGCAAAGACTTTCACTGTTCAAAGGTAAATAATTTTATATTCTCTTACTATAATGCATTATGGCAAAAAAAGATTATTACAATTTTTTTTTCTATTCGGTTAAGCAATAACATAATTTGAGTTACCTTTTCTTTGTCACTGTCGTCACATTCATATCTAAATATATCAATAGGATGCAACATTCAGTGCGATTAACAAGAGAACATGTCATGCTTCAGTGCGTTTTCTATTCTACCGGCTAGGAAGTGCAGTTTTCTCTCCTGATTCACCGATGGTGTCTCAAGCTGCAGAAGCCATGCTGCTCTACTGTGCCAACATTCTTCTTTTTTGATACCTGATATTTTTTACCCTCATTCCTCAACGATTTGATGAAAATTACATTAAACGACATTTTGTTATAGTGTAAAAGTCCATATTAAATCAATTTATCTTATAATGTTCATCCTTCATGAAATCCTAGATTAGTGTTCTGTGGGTTTAAGGTAATACTAAATGTTTTCTAAGTTACTGTACCAATCTACAACAATTAGTAGTAATAATATTTTGAACTATTTCTAAACACACATTCTACAAGTTATAATAGGCTACTGTTTGTTGTCAGTGACTAATGTCTAAAGATATAATTTGAACCAACTAAATAGTAAATATGGGTCATTGTCTTTTCCCTGCACATTTGTTTGTACGGTATGTGATTGTAATTAAATAATTATTATTAATTTGGGTGTAATTCAGATCACGCACCTAGTCGCCAGGCCTACGGTGTAACCGTCCCCCAAATATCTTACCTTCCTAGTCTTTATTTTGTAAATTGTGACTGTGAACAGGAGTCGTAAATGTGTCTTTAGGCATATATTCAATTTCCCACATCTTGTACAATTTTTGATTGCCCTAATAAATCCTTTTTACAATATCTTTCAAAAGTATCACATATTTCAGAAATAATTTTTGAAATTTCAGGCAACTAGGTGCACCGTCCAAACTACCCGCTGTAGCTTAACACGTTCACTGCCGATGCCACCGACACTTCCGATCATTGCTGTTGTACGCAGTAGAAATACTGTCGCCAGTACCAATGACGCTTGAAAGCATCAAACAATGTATTATTTGGCCTTATGGACTTGTATATTTATCAAAAAAGTAAGCTGACACTCGCAGTCATTTTATATCACGTCATCGGCAGGGAACGTGTTAAGAATGAAAGTGAATTTTTCTAACTCAAACTAGATTTACGTTTCTCACGTCAGTCGTGAAGGGGTCACAGACGCCTCGCGTGTCGTCAACGTCGTCTTGCTTCTGTCGAATGTGTTTTGTAAAGTAGATAGATTTGTGACAGCGTTACAGCCAAACCCCATCTTCGTTACCCGAGCGACTTGAACCACAGAAACGGCAAAATGGCCATGTTTGAGCAAAGTCCTTCACCATTCTTTACAAAGCTTGTGTTGCCCGTGCGAGTGTCGGAAGTGGAGGAAACAGCGCCCCAAGTTTTCTTACCTTGCGTACAGAAAGGAAAGCAGATATCGGTTCAGGAGTTGGAAGTTATTGTGATAAGAATCCACACTTGACAGATAGGAGAGATTAACAAAATTCCCCTAGTTTTAAGTGCCTTTTGTGCGAAGGTGGTAAAATACAAAAGTGCTGAAGGTTTTAAGATTTGACAGTAAGGAAGATGTTTCAGCTCCTTCAATTAGTTAAACATTTGCAATTATGGCAACATTCATAAATATTACGAATAATGGTCACTCGTGTCCCTTTGACATTGTTTACAGTTTAAACAAGAAAATGTTCCTATCCATCATGTACGCACCAAAACCACAGCACCGTAACCATAATTGTAGTAGTTTAAAGTGCATTTTCTTCAGGGTATTTATTCCTGAATTGTGTAATTATTTACAATATCTTAACCACATTCTTTTTTCTTAAAAAAATATGGCTATATTAGTATAATGTTTGGTTGTTGTTGTTTTTTTTGGTTCAGATGTGAAACCCAGGTGAAAAAAATAAAGGTTAATGAAGATAGTGGAAATGCTTGTTATCCTGCAAGAACCAAAATACAAAACACAAACACATGGAAAGCAGAGTATATATATATATTACAAGATTTGTAACAAAATGGAAAATTTATTTCACCAAAAGTAAGCTTACAAATTCTCTACTATAGATAAGTCAGTCCAAACTGAAAAGCACAAAACAGTAATTTATTATTATTATTACTATTATTACTATGAATTTGGTAAACACGAACCGTGAGTACCTTGGTTATAGTTTGTTTCAAAAATAAACAGAATAAGAAGTGACTTATCTATCATTACAAAACACATTGTTAAAATATCAACGACAAGAGAAAAAAATGGCACACTTGATAAAGAACTAGAACGTTAGCAGTCTCATCGTCATGCGTTGTATATGCACACATAAAAAGCTCACACACATTCTAACTTATCTTTGTACAAAAAGAAATGCTTCCTCAACTACTGGGCTCGGTTATTGAAAAATAATAATAAACACACAAATACTAAGGAACACAGACACAGTTCAACGACAACTTCTACGTTCTCCAACATTTGACATTTAGCGTGACCGATTCTTTTGCGCATAGCGAAGCAACATTCATGCATCTATCTAAATTAAAACCTCATGGCACATGCTTCTGTTCAACTTACAAAGAAAAGAATTTATTAAATTTTTATTTTCCTTCAAGAAAGTCTACTTTACATACTCCAAATGATTACGTTTAAATCTCAAGTGTTTTATGTGCTATATGAAAGGTTGTCAGCGTGTAGAAATTTTGACCTGTTCAGCACACGGCAGGTAAGTAGCTAAAAGTAGAATGCAAGTCGAATAATCATCATTGTAGTGTACAGTCAGTATATGGAGGTCATCAAAACTAGTGACGTGAATGTACCATTGAAACAACACACACGTGGCAAACTAAATTTTTTTAAAAAAAGAGTGTTGGATAGAATGAAATTTATGTCAACGTTTAAGCTCGTTAAACCACACGGAAGAGGCGGTCGATTTGAGGAATTGTTTATGTAGCAAGTTGGGTGTCTACGTTTTGTGCTACATTTCAAATTACTAGGATAGTGTCGTCTGAGGATTTACTGTGCCGGTGCTGAGGTGCGGTGAGGTGCGCGCAGCTACGTCACCAGATCTCCGTGTCATTACCTGCGGTGTTGAGGACCCGAGCCCTTTCGGTGTCCTTGGGGACGGGCAGACTGCGCTTGACATTCGACAGCAAATTGGGGTCCACTTTAATCTGCGGTCCGTAAAACTTTCGTCCCAGGAGGTTGGGGTTAATGATAAGTTTAGCCGGGTCATCGGTCGCCGCGTCTTTGTCTTCTGCGCTCCTGGCCTGGCGCCTGGCGACGAGGGGGGAGTTGGCCATGCGGTAGCTGTCGCTGCGCTTTATTTTGGACTGCGCGGCCGCGGACTCATTGATGCGGTTGTAGAGGGAGGGGTTGGTGCGTTGCAGGTACGTGGTGAGTTGGGGGGTGGCGGGGCACGGTGGGATCTTACCTTCCTCTTCTTCTTGGGCGGTGCGAGGGGAGACGCAGCGCTCCGGCGACTGCACGTTGACGTAGGCCCCGCGGGGCGGCGGCGGCTGCTGCTGCTGCTGGGGCGACATGGGCCTGCTGCCGCCGGTCGGGGGCATCGCCGTCGCGGCGCGGATGATGACCTTGCCCAGCTGGGGCGACGCGGCCCTGTTGGACAGCTGCACGGGGCGGATGTTGGCCTTGGGCGCCCTGTGCGCGGGCAGCGGACTCGCCGTCGGCGTCACGACGCCCGCCTCCTTCACGTAGGGCCCGGGCTCGAAGGTCGTGTGCGCGCCCTTGTTGCGCTTCAGACTGTCCGACGAGTAGACGACTTTGCCCTCCGAGTCCAGCGTCACCCGCGCGCCCTGCCTCTTCTTCCTCTCCAGAGAGTCCGACGGCGACGTGAGCAGCGCCGCGGCGGCTCGCGGCTTGGGCAGGTCGTCGAGCGAGACGTACTCCGTGGCCAGGGGCGGCGCCGCGTTGGAATAGAGCGGGGCGGCGCGGTATACGCCGCCGCCGCCGCCCCTCACGTCCGCGATGGTCACGTAATCCCCCGCGTCGACGACCGCGTCCGGCGCCGGCGACTTCCTGGAGGACGCCGCCGCCGCGAGGGCGTCCTTGACCTTGCCCAGCATGCTGTTGAGCTGGTTCCTGACGGCGTCCACGGGAGACTCCGCGTGGCTCCTCTTGTCCGGCCGCGGCGACGTCGGCGCCTTGAGGCTCACCTCGTCGTCGGACTGCGGCGGCGTGATGACGCACATGGACGGGATGCGGCTCGAGTTGATGGTCGTCTTGACGCGGATCCGCTCGATGCGGTCGACGCCCTCCAGGTCCGACTCGGAAAAGTCGCACTCGGAGCCGCGGCCCATGGTCCCCTGCGGGCTGGCGGACTCGACGGGCGAGCTCGAGGTGTTGTGGCCGCTGTCCGGAGACTCCGCCGCGGGCTCGTGCACCATGGCGGACACCACGAGGGAGCTCTTCCTCTCGGGCACCGCGGGGCACGGAGCCGCGGCCAGAGTCGTGCACACGGTCCCGGCCGAGCTGGTCGTGGTGCTGGTGGAGCCTGCCGAAGGATTATCATCACATTTCATAAACTCATAAAGCATATAAAAGCACTGCCTGGGACATCTACACCGAATGGATGATGCATGTAAGACAAAAAAAACGGATGGAGATATGAAGGTGATGTGCGCACTGACCTTTCCCGAATAGCTCATACTCGCTCTCGGCCGTGAGCGAGGCGCCGGGTGAGAGCGCCGACGTGGAGTGCAGCGGCGTCTGCGGCAGCGACGACGACGACGTCTCCTCCTCCTTGAGCGTCTTGAGGCCGCTGTCCACGTGGAAGGACGTGTAGTAGCCCTCGGTGTCGCACGAGTACACGGAGCTGGTCTCGCCGTCGTCGTTGGCCAGGTGCGAGCGCGTCGCGACGCTGCTGAGGTCGGGCGTGAGCGTGCCCTCGCTGACGGAGGAGCTGGCCGACGTGTTGGGCATGGTGGTCGTGCTCTTGGGCGGGTGGCTGGTCGTCGTGGTGCTGCTGGAGCCCAGCGACGCCCGTCCGCTCTCCGAGCTCTGGCTCCAGTTGCCCGACGACGAGTGCGCCGCCTGCGCGTTGCGCTTCTCCCGCAGCTTCACGGCGACGCCCATGGCGCCCGTCAGCGGCGTCGAGATGGGCAGCTGGCGACGCTGCTGCTGCGGCGCCACGCTCTCGTAGATGGGCGGCGGGTCGGCGGCGTCGGGCGGCGCCTGGCGTCCCCCCGGCCGCATCAGACGCAGCTTCACCTTGCCCCACTGCTTGAGGCTGTTGAGGTGCTGCAGCGCCTTCCTCGTGGCCGTCGCGGCGCCAGAGTCCGGGGGCGACTCGCTCGACGCCCGCAGCAGGTCCGTGCTGGCGCTGCGGACCGTCGTCTGCTCCTCGGAGCTCCTGCCGACACATAACTCCAACTGTTGCTTCAAATGGTCTGAACCCTTCCAGGGAAAAGCTCTAATTGTAGCGCTTGGAAGTCATAAATATAAAATACAAGCTTCGTTGATTAAGCAACGCACCAACAATTTGTACGATTTTCTTAGATAGTGTAGGGAGAAAGTAAAGGCGTATTGGAGCGGGAGGGTGGCACCCCTGCCTTTTTTGTTTATTTGGAGACAACGCCAGTATGAGCAGCATGCCACCCTACTTTACCGTCCCGCTGTAATAAATATTTCCTTTCTCACTACACTTTTTTGCAAGATGTCGGGGCGTTGCTACATTAATGAAGCTTATATTTTATATTTATGACTCTGAACCGCTACAAGGAAAGCTTTGCCAGAGGCAAATTCTTTTGCATATTGTAAAATGGCAATGTGTTGAAGTGGCGCCTCACTCACCCCGCCAGCGCCTTGTGGATCTCGCTGCGGTCCGTTCCCGCGATGGTGTTCCTCCTGCGACCTCGCGGCTTCCTCCGCGTCCTCGCGTCGCCCTGCTGCGCCGCCCCGACGCCGCCGCCGCCCTGCGAGCGTCGCAGCAGGGACATCCTCTGGAAGGCCTTCCCGGAGACGTCGACGGGGACAACCTCCGCAGGGAAGCGCAGCGCCACCGTCGCCAGCTGCTCCTCGGGCGACGGCAGGCGGTGGTCCGTCTCGTCCAGCGGCAGCGCGTCGTCGCGACGCTGCACCACGCAGTCGGGCGTCACCGTCACGTCGCCCAGCGCCTCGGCCGACGTCCAGCGCCGCAGCGCCACCACGGCGGCGGGCTGAAATTTACAATAAATAACGATACTCTGATGCTTGGCTTCCCTCTTCCATTCTTAGCACACACACACACACACACAGACCCTCGTGCGTTAAATCCCTTGTCTTGGTCCACGTCCTCGTTACTTACTCTATCCATCCAGCCATCTGATTTTCATCATTCGCCTCTTCGTTTGGCCGATGTATGAAGAGGCGCGGAACAAATTAATTTCCTAAACGACATTAGTAGTAGTAGTAGAAAACTTATTACTAGGATCTGTGTGTGCTATAATAAAAACCTTAAAAATGAGATTTAGAATATTTAGATTTTTAAATAAAAGTGTGATAAAGCAGTGAATCCATTGTGGTCATTACTCCTTGTGACTTTGTTTAGGTTCACCTAATTTTTACTTCCCGTTTACCCACGGCTTATTCGGGTTACCCTCAAATAAGGATGACACTGCACAAGGAAGGCATAGAAGACTAGCTTCAAGATCGCCGTGAAGGTGAAGAGAGGAGGAGGAACTGTCCAGGGCAATCGGACAAGTGCTGCTTGCGTAATAAAGGGTGAGGATGATGATGATCTCTGGCCATCCACATCCAGCTGCTGTGGTACAGGAGGGGAGCCGCGACCGTTGCCAGGTGCTGCATCTCTCTATTACTCCGTGTTTAATTGTAGCTTATATATTTTTTTGTGATCGTGTTTCTCTCTCGCGAGGCTATTGTGGCCGTGAAGTGCACTCGGCGCAGTTGTAATTAATGTGGGCAATTTGCATCTGCAGGGGGGGCAGAGGGCGCGCTCGTGCGTCAACAGGAAGCTGCAATTGGCCCTGCGTCCAGGTCAGAGGTCTTCCCTCCGTAAAGTGGTCCTTCCTTTAACCTCAGACGAGAAACCTTAGGCCTCCATCACATTAACATTTAAACTACAACTCCATCCCCCCCCACCCTCCTTTCGACAATCTTCGCAGGCCGTGGAAAAACCAAAGCATATCTACAAACATTTAAATTAGAAACAAACGCATCATGCCCCTGTAAATTTGGGGGGGGGGGGTTAATAGGCTACATGAGGGTAAACCCGAAACAGGCAACTCCCCTTTGGGTACTAAAGGAAAGAGAGAAATTTTTTTTTAAAAAAAGCCATCGATATCTGGAGGAGACTGGCCATCCCAGGGTAACTCTGTCTCTGACATGCCTATTTTGGGAGGTTTATGTACTGGGGTCGAAGGCCTTGGGCAAAGGGTAATAGTTGTCCGCTGATTCCATTGGATCATTCGGCCAAGTGCCATTTCTTGCATGATGCTAGTGTAAGTGACTGACCATGTGCGTCTCGATGTCGATGTTGCTGATGGCGTCGCGGGTCTTGGCGCCGAGGCGCGGGTGGCGTCGCTTGGCGCCGAGGACGGGCGTGCACGTGAAGAAGCGGCTGCTGCGACGCCCGTCGTGACGGTGCCTGTCCATCTGGCGCATCACGTGCACGGGCGTCCTGGCCGCGGCGGCGTACAGGCGTCGCACGGCGTCGGGGCGCGTCGTCGCCACGAACAGCGCCGTGCTGGGCTCCTGCCGCGACGCGAAGTGCTGCGTGCGCAGGCTGAAGCTGCAGATGTCGCTCTCCGCTGCACACAAACCAACACACAACTGCTCACTAATTATTCTTATACCTGAACAAGTCTCAAACGACAGACGAAACGTGGCATAGTTTAATCTGACAAAGACGCTCGTAATTTTAATTATCAGACTTAATCTGACTTTAATTACCGAATTGTCGGCAATGAAAGAATCTAATTTAACTAATCTGACGGAGCGAGCTTCCATGTACAGCTAAACTTTTATACCCGATGAAGTCTCAAATGAGAGACGAAACGTTGTAATGTCAAAAATTCAATTAATCTAATTTAAATTATAACGTTTCTGAACCTCTTCAGTTCATCTTTAATTTTAAAATATTAAAATTTTGTGTTGCTACCGCAGCGTCCATTGTGGGGCCGAAATATGTATTATGTAAAATAAATATCATTCAGAATATGTAATTAGAATAAAATAATTTACAACCGGTTTTTTCAGCCAGCTTCTATTTATTTTTTAATTGGCCTGATAAAATCAGGTCACAAATTATTTCTTTTTAACTTTTAATATCAGACGTTAATTGATTTAATAAAATATGTAATTAGCTTTAAGTTAATTCCAATAAATAAATTAGATTTTAGTTTTGATTTTCGGCTATTCTTAGTATTTTATAAATGATTTACATTCACGCTGTAACTCGAAAGCAGGAACAAATCGTCGTCCTGTAATTATCAATTAAATATTTATAAGGAATCGGCCATTAAATCAAAATCATCATTAACTTATGTAAGTACGAAAACGTTCTGAAACGTCTCTGAATAAAATGTTTTTGAAAAGAAGTATCTAATGGTCTTTTAATTCATAGTTTTCATTATTTCTAATGAACTTCCCTCTGTGTCAATCTCTATTCGTCACAGACAGACTCGCCGCTGCTTCCTCCCGCCTGTTTCTGGGTGGCTGAGGATCATCAGAGGCGCGCTTTTCCAATTATGTTTATCAGGTTTTCAAATTTCGCAGTAACGAAGCTTCCCAAACAAATATTACCAAGAGGGGGATATTGACCCGTTTTAATATCGTGCACGTAATCCTGTAGGTTATGTATGAGTTACTGGGTCTCCAACAGGAAGGACAAGTTTCTGTCTAATTAAGACGAGGCAGGTGGACGGTCAAGCGGGAACACGCTTGTGGAAGGAAGGATGGGACGGAACCAGTCTCCCTCCGACATCGTGATAGGGGGAAATTACAGGATCGGTGACTAATTGCTCCAACAACGCAAAGGTCGAAGGGACGAGGAGAGTCGAAGGAACTCTGCAATTAGTGGCTGGCGGATACTCGGCCAGGTGGACGGACGGGAAAACCTCTGGAGAGGAGCCAAAAGAAAGAAGGCGTGAGTCAGACCCGCCATTTGCATTTTGATTGCAGATTGCAGCAGCAGCTACGGCGGCGGGAAAAGGCAAAGAAGATTCTCGGTCAAGGACTCGCCGCCGGGATATTTAGTCACGACCACTCATTACACTTAGGAGCAGGATCGTTCCTCGCATCTCAACCAGTCAACAACTATGAACAACACGTGTTACGGTGCTTTGAGAATTGTATGCCCTATGTAAAGATTTGGACGATTCATCAACATAAATAGATTCAAATGGGCAGGACACATGTGAGAGGAGAAATGAGAAATGTGTAAGAGGATATGGTCTACACAGCCAAGACTTAGATGGAGGGATGAGACAGTTGGGACTATCAATTGATTGGTCTTTTCCTCGAAGCCTGTAAGGAGGAACGGATAGGGGTCCCGCCCCCTGGGAAAAACTGGAAGGAAGTTATGGCCGCTGATCCCCTTCCTCCAGCCGAACTCCAACGTGGACCAGGACGGCATTGGTCGGCCGCGCACATTGCTCCTTTCCGTTCCAGGGAGTGGCCCTTCAAGAGTTGGGACTGAGAAAATGGTGGAAGGAGGCACTGGGTCGTTTGAGGCGGCCAAACTCAAAAATGAGCTGTCGCGTCAATGATGATATAATAGGACAGGGACTGTAGGATCAAGGTCTTCGTGCAGTTGCAGACAGAGCCACGAACAAACCACACCCGACAAGCCGTGTTTTGCGGCGAAGGTTGATGCGGGCAGGATGCAAGGTTGTCTGCAGGAAGACAGTCCAGGTGCGCTGATCATTCTTCCAGGGTGACAGGAGGAGTCGCTGAACTCTCACGCCACACCCCTGTAACGCTGGTCAATTTTCTCCAGAGGCGAGTCATTGGTCCGTCTCATCTGTTGGTGGGGGGCGGACAAACCCCGTTGCTGATGACGACAAAAGGCGTTTCCAGGGTTTCACTTTACATTTCCGCCCAGATGAAGCAGATTGTGAGGTGTCTTGGGCCCCAAAATGGCAGGAATGCACGTCAGGTGGTTCCGTGGCGTGCCCGTGCGTTGCGTTGGTGGGAAAAGATTTCTCTCTCTCTCTCTCCTCCGTGTCGGCCATTCCACCGCAACAGGTTCTTGCGTTTTGAGCCTTATAAGGCTGGCTGCGTGCGTTCACCACACACACACACACAGCCTTGCTGACCAGAGCCAGCCGTGACACGGGATCAGCAGCTCAGTCACGAGCTGCAATGGGACGACTTCCTAGTTTTAAAAGAACTGCCAAAGGAAATCAAGCTGAGGACCACAATACCAATTTTACAACGTGTCTAATTAAAAATGGAACAGTATGTAAAAAATAAAAATTATTTTTGCCCATAAAATTACATAATAATACTGTAAAGAGTTACAGTTAAAAAACTTGACTCAAACAGATGGCAAGGGGCGAATTTGTTGTCCTAAGACTGGTTTGATGCAACTCCTCCATGCTAACCTATCTTGCGCAAGCTTTTCCATTTTCCCCACACCCTCCCTAATGTGCTTACCGTGTTCTATCCTTGACCTCCCTCTTCTGTTCACTTCCCTCTAATGCTTATTTTGCAAGACCCTCGTGCCTTAAAACTATCCCTTCTCTTGGTCAACGTCCTCCATATTGTTCTCTTTTCCCGTAATCCATTTATAACTTCTTCATTAGTGATTCTATCCTCCACCCATCTCATTCTCCTCTAGCAGCATATTTGAAAGGCTTCTATTCTTTTCCTTTCCGCAACTCCCATGGTCCTTGGTTCGCTCCCATATAAAGCCACGCTCCATACCAACATTTTCAGCAACCATTTCCGAATATTCACCCTTATGTAAATTCTTCTTTTTCGCGAAAGCCTTCCTCGTTTTTTGCTATCCCACCTATTCTTTATGTCTACTATACTTCTACCATTCCCATTAATTACACTTCCCAAGTAGGAGAATTCCTTAACTTCCGTCAGAATTTCCCTTCCCAATTATAATTCCAAAACTACACCGCATTACCTTGGTTTCCCCTCCATTAATCCTCATATTGAAGCCTTTCTCCAGGACCACGTTCATGCCATTTATTTTGGTTTGCAAGCCTTCTTCTGACTCCCCCTAATACTACAATATATCGTCGGCAAAGTGTAAGGTTTTTATTTCTTCTCCTTGCAGCATGATTGTTTTCCCATATTCCGTTATCGCCTGTTCTATATATAAGTTAAACAGCATGACCGACAGACTGCTGCATCCTTGTCTTACTCCTTTCTTGATTACGGATTTCTTTCCTTGATCCTCTATTCTAATTACTGCTGCCTGTCTTCTGTCTCCTTTCTCAATACTTTGTTCCAGTGTTCTTCACATTCCTTAATAGCGCGTTTCCAGTTCTCATTATCAAACGCTTTTTCAGAATTTTCGTTAATATTTTCTCATGCATGGGATAATTGTCCTGTGCTGTTCGCATCTGTCAGCCCCGGTTTTCTTCGGTAAGGGTATAATTTTGATTTTACTAAAATCTTGTGATGTTGTTCCTGTTTCGTAGGTTTCGCAAACTAGCCATGATATTGTTTCTTCCCCCGTTGATATTATCACACACATATATATCATTTTATCTTCCACTTTTGATGGATTCCAAGGACTTGCACATCGTAGGTGAAAGTGATAACTCCATTCTGCGTCGCCTTGCAATGCTGCCAACTGCCAATACTCTCTCTCTCTCATGCTTAGATTACTCTGCACAGACGACGAGGACGCAATTAAAATTCCTCAATGAAGCAAACGACAGTTAGTAGTAAGTTAGTAATTATTCCCTTCCTTTCCCTCCCTCTCCCCCCTCCCCTTTCCCTTTCAAGCTGTTCTTTTACTGTTCGTAGTCGTTCTCTCCCCCCATACCTCCTCCGTTTCTACGTTACATTCCAGTCCCTCGATTGTTTCCTGGAAAATATACACCTCAAGTTGTTTAAGTACAAAAAGAACTGCGACGGTGTGGAGGGGGGGAGGAAGAACCCCCACCTCCCCCAACAACAATTTCCTTTCTTAATTTAAACACACGCGACGTAACCCGTAGTTTTCTTCACCGGTAATTTAAGTGTTGAGGTGGGACTAGCAGCTGGGTGCCCGGCGATGCCCGCTACAGTATTTAACGCGATATATAAAGCGGTTTAGAGCGCGGGTTTTTTTTCAGGCCTCATGACAACTTTCCAGTTTACGTTTGGAATGTTTCACACCCGAGGACGTTCCAAACAAAGGAACGAAACGTCGTGACATAATTTAATTAATAAATAAAAAATGGCCGTAAATTTTCCCTTACATTATTCTAGGTACAGTCAGTACAATCATAAAATTTGCTATAAAATTTAAAATACACACATAATCCAAGTTTATCGAAAAATTCTCAGGCAATTGACTAAAAACCCTATATATTTTTTTAAAAATAATTATCTTTGGTGTAATAAGTTTGTCTTATGCAGATGTAATTTGATATCTGACCCGCGGTTACTTGAAATTTGAGGATTTAAGAAAATATTTTGTAATTATCATCATCATCATCCTTCCATGTGTTGTTATTTTGGGTTGAAATGTTAAGTTACAGTTCGTAAAAAATTAGGTTTAGAATCTGCTAGGTTTAATGGAAGCAAAAGGGCGCTTTACTATTGTCCTTCTATACGGTGCCTAATAATAAATTACTGATTTTAGAAAAAAAAATCCCCCCGCCGAAAGTTTGGGGGGTGGGAGGTGACAGGCTGCGTGAGGGTGATCCTGAGGCAGGCAACGCCGGTTTAATAACCTAGGAAGGGAATTGGAAAGGAGGGAAGTGGCGTCGCAGATGGGAAGAAGTCGCTGGTTGAGTGACGCAGAGGAAGAGAGAAGGAGAGAGAGAGAGAGAGAGAGAGAGAAGGAGAGGTCTGTTTGGCGAGGAAGCAGACTGTCCGTCCCTGTTCGGAATGCGGCTGCAACCTGCCTGGTCCAGAAAGGACCTCTTTCCCGCCCCCCCTCTCCCTTCTCACCATGCCACTCCATAAGGAGAGAGAGAGAACAGGGCGCCCATCAAGGACCCACAAACATTATTCGCGCAGAATTGCTAGAATTGTGTTGTCGTGACAACTCCTAGACGCGCCCTTCCTTCCTCCCACTCAAGGTCTGCTCTGAGGAATTTACAAGAGGACCCAGAGTAACAGCCACTTGCCCGCAGAGGTTCCCAATTTGTTAAACGACGATTTTAAGTCCTCCATCAGAGGACAGAGCATCAGTGGACCACAAAGAGTCCACAGCTGTAGCAGTACCAGAACGATCCTTACACCGGAAGCTTTTATTTCTATCTTTCTAAGAAATCCAATAAACTATTGACCAAATTCGGGACTGTTCCTTCCTCGGGATTTGTTTCATCTGTAATTGGTCCAACGTGTTTACTCCGCAGTTTTCTCTTGCACGTAACAGCCGCACCGCGGTGACAGTTTCGTCACGAGTTCCAGAGTGTGTGTGTGTTTATCCCGCAGACCTGTTCCACACGGCTCTGGTTTCCTCCTCCAGCCACCGCCGCTGCTGCTGCTGCAGGATCGCATGTGCCACCACTTCTCAGGCCACGGAGGATTCAATTTATTCCTGACATCAGGAGGAACACTGATTGTCCTGGAGGTATTTCCGACACTCCGCTTTATACTGCACCAACGGGGTGATTCCTTTTTGTCGGTCTCCCTCGATGGTGACGATGACGATTACAACCGTGGAAACGTCTGGATGACCCCGTTTCATAAACCGGAACACAGGTCTCGATAAGGGAGTAGATGACGATTGGGGGAGATGACATCCATGGTACGTCATAGCCTGAGACAGGCAGGTGGACCACCACACCAAAGCGTCTTCCAGCACATCCATTATCGTCTTTCAAACGGCAACCCTTACTTAACATCCATCAACTTTTACGGATTCTTTTTTTTTGACGTACAACACACACGTGTTTTCTAAATTATCAAATGGGTTATTTTAATTAAATAAATGCGAATAGTCGGGGTGCTTGACTTTAACGAGTATCATCAAAACATCAATTAAAGATTACGTTCTTGAGGGATTAAGAAGCCACTGACATAAACATGTCTCAATATTTTGTCACGTTTCAGACGGATGGTTCTTCTACTTCAGTTTCTCGTTTCTTTAAAACACAGCACGAGGTCCGAAACGTCGTCTCGTATTGAACCCACATCAGTAGATTTATTAATTATTCTGACTTACAAGCCACTTTTACCATTTATCATCTCTATTTCATCTTTAAGAATCTACTTAAAACAGCTCCGCCTTTTCCGATTCCTTTCACTCCACCAGTTTTGTTTTGCACTACTTTGTTACGGTCTCAGCTAAAATGGCGCCTAACGATCCCGTCCTCTGCCAACGAGGCGTTTGACGCGAATTTCCAAATATCCGATGGTATCGAAAATACCATCAGCAAGCAGTTCATCCGAGGAATGTGACAACTCAGCTCGACTTCACACGTTGCTCATTCATTTAACAGGGGGTGAAAGAGCTAATGCAAACACGAGGACCACCACCGTCGACGATCTTTCAAGGGTTGAACACGGCGACGAAGTTGGAAGGGAGGGGGAAAAACACCTCATCGGCAGGTAGATAGATATGGAGGGAGGGAGAGAGAGAGAGAGAGAGAGAGAGGTGGGCGTCCACACGCGAGCTTTTCTTCATCAAAACACCGTCGCCGTTCACTCATAAATTATTCAGACACTCTGCAAGGGGGCTGGGGAAATAACGAAGAAGAAGAAAAAAAATCGGTTTCCCCACATCATCAAAGGAAGATCGCCAACGTTGATATGAAACCACGAATTTAGATCTTAATTTAATAACAAGAAATGGCACGTCACGTCACAAAGTTTGTGACCTTGTCCCGGCTCAACTCCGGGCCATTTAGAAAGTTATATATATATATAGTAATGAACTGAACTTGTATTTTCTTCGCGCTGCATTGCTACGAGTGTTTGCGATGGGCAGTCAATTAATTTCTTCTAATTAATATTGCAGTGCGTAAATAATTAATTCATCACATAAGTTGGCGCCCAACGTGGGTCACCATATTGTAATTTGAAATTCATATTTAAAATGGAGGGAAATATTTAAAAAAATTATAAAATTTAATGTTTTCTTATATTAAAGTGAAAATTATTATTGAATATCTCCCTCCATTTTAAATATGAATTTCAAATTAATAAATGTTAAAGTCAATTCATTGCAATATATATATATATAAATGCGAGTGGGAAGTACTCTGTCTCCATTCCCTGTGAATTTAGGTCTTAACTGTACTTCATTTCCCTTTGCTATTTCCCCAAACATCAGAGCCGTATACTGCAACACGTTTTATAGACTCTTCTTTTCAGCTTTCTTATTATTATTTCATAGAATTGAGTGTAACTGTCTTCCTCTATTCTCTGCTTAATTTTCTCCTCCTCGCTTCCTCCTGTACTAGAAATGTTTACCAAGTATGTTTACATGTGGTGCAGTACCACTTGATTTTGGGCCTCAGACTGCGTTTTATCAAAATTTATGAATAATTAGAAACCAAAAAAATAGGTGTCATCACATATCTGCAAGCTTTATAAATTAAAACTGAAACAAAATTGATTCTGTCTCTGGTGGGCTCAAATACCTGGCGCCATAAAAGTTATTAAATTCCAATATCGAGGGAGAGCTGAACTAGGTCCAAAACAACCTCATCTCCTTTAATTCATATATATATACCGTTTTTGTATTGTAATTATTCACCGAGTAGCATATAAATGTATCGCATTTTCCCTCAGAAACACGTAAATTAATGTCGGATTCCCTCCCCCCTCCTTGAAGGCGCTCATTACAACTGAGACGAATCCGTTTTCCAGGGAGTCCGAGAGTCGTGAAATCTCTAAACAAAGCCCGTTAATTGGTGCTGTGGTTAATAGCCACCTGCCGTAAAAGTTTGATTAACTGCTCGCGGAGCAGGGGCACGACTAATTCGCAACAACAAAGAGAGAGAGAGAGAGAGAGAGAGAGAGAGAGAGAGAAGGGGGAGAGAGAGAGAGGAGGGGAAATCGCAATTTCCACCGAACGAATTCTATTTTTATGAGGAAGAAATCTGCTTCTTGTCATCTGATAGCTTCGCTCTTGTGTGAGCTGCTCTCCATTCAGTTCGATAACCTCAGTGTTCCTTCTTCTATTACTCCCTCCCCCCCTCCCCCCCGAGAGAAGGAGAAGTATTCATAGGATCAGGTAAATCAAGACAAGGAAAGTGGAGTGCGAAGGGTTCAGAGCCGTCGTAATGAAGTGATGACAAACCAGGGGAGTCTGCAGGTACATTGCTCCCATATACCCCAAATAAGCTCTTCGTCAATCCACATCCACAAAACCGCGTTATCCTTTGGCAAGCCGTAATACAGTGCAATTATAAAGTCCATTAAACATCTTAAGAATCAGTGGACGTAAATTTGTCGACCCGGGTAGCCAATGGATCTCAATGGACCACAGGGCCGAGGGAGAAGGAAAAGCAGAAGAATAATAAAAAAGGAGGAAATCATCAGTGTTTTGATGGCAATGCTAGTGAAAGCTCAGAGTCAAAAAAGGAAAAAAATAACAGTAGATAGTCCCTGGACCTTACCAAGATACATCGATACAAGTTCCCCCTAATCGTGACCTTGTAGTTGATGCGACTATAAAACAAAGTCCCTGGTCCGGTGCATGATTTTCCCCTTCACGGGGCTGGACGGAAAGAGAATCGTGCCAGAAGATGACAGGCTGCGGGAGTCGACCCGGTGGGCCAAGGCCCTCAATGGGCTGCGTGCACGCGGACCATCGTCGGGCCAAGTGCAAGTGCAAGGGCGTTCCTCGGTGGTTGGGCGCCCGCTATAATTAACGACGGTTCAATTAACCCGCGCCTTTTTGACGTGGACCGCGCCGCGCCCCCATTGTCTGCCGCAATCCTTTAAAAAGGGAATTCGGCACCACCAGGGCGTTGTTTCAATAAAAACAAAAGTCGGATCACAACTGCACGAGGAGGCAGGAAATACAAACTTAATTATTCCCCCGCACAGGAGTAATTAGGGTTTGCTTTCCCCTCTATCAGATGTCAATAACCACCATATTTTCAACGCTCTGCTGCCACATCACAGGGATCCCGTCTTATCGATTTTTCTGCAAATTTTGGAAAATCTTGTAACCTTCCTCCGTTTCCTAAAAAGGAACACCGGCAAAACGGTTGTCGCGGTTACAAACAAAGGCCCGTAATTTTTTTTTCTTCTTCTTCGGTTCGGTAACCTAATATGTTCCATTAAAAATTCCTTGTATTTAGGTTATTAAATTGTTTATTGACCGTGACACCCTAGGTTAAAACAACAGCGACTGAAGGCGTATAAGGCGGTGAAGGTGTATAAGTTGAAATAATAATGGTAAATATCAAACAGCTAATGACTAGAATCATGAAAGAAAAAGTAAAAGTAATCCGTTCATATCACCCGTAGGACTTAAATAATAATAATAATAAAATGTTAGGAGAAAAATGACCAAATTAAACAGTTTAAATTTAAGTAATACAGAAATGTCACTTTGAACAGAATTTTTTATATGCTGAGCTTATTTTATAACTTAATTCTGACTATCATTTCTATAAAACTTGGGTTCGTTATTTTTATAAAGAGTATTTTTTAATTTGGTTTCGACCATTTTCAACATATTCGGTAAGAATTCCTTTGTTGTTTGCTTCCTTCAGTAATTTATGTCTCTACTAAACGTTTTTTTTACCGGAATTTGGTGTCTCTATAATTAATTACTTTTTGATGGTAAGAAGGCACTTTGAATGGAATATGAAAAATAATGGAGTAGACCATATGAAGAAAAAAAAAACAAGTTGTTAGAGTAGGTGTTGAATTGAAAGGGAATTCTTTTTGAGAAGTAAATCTGGAGAGGGAAGTGTTTGTCCCTCGTCCCCGAAGGTTTGGGTCTCTCTCTCTTGCGACGCATACCAAAACAAGTGAGTGCAGCGGCGGCCGTAAACCGAGAGACGGAATCCAGCACGTGGACCGCGGCGGACCAACGACTTATTAATAGGCGGCGGTGGGCTATGTTTGGTGGGCGACACACCACATGGAAGGACACAGACAGGTACTGGAGTAAATAAGACGGCGTGGCTCCTTCCTAAACATAGACTTTATATCGGTGGAAATAGACTGACCAGGAAACGCGCCCAGCGACGCATAGCAGCCATCTTGCCTTACTGTCCGTGATATAATCTATTTATTTATTTTTGTTGATAAGTATTCTATTCTAATTTGATTTCTTTCTAATTCTAATTCAATTTCCTGCTAAAGGAACGTTCTTCGTAATCCATCTATGTAGGACCCCTCCCCAATTTTATTCATTTTAATTGATCGAAATCCATCAAGAACGTTCTAAGAGCGCAGGTAACAAGTGGTTTTTACCCGTCGCCAGGATGTCTGTCTGCAGCCCTAGAAGATTAGGCTAGTTTTGCTGAAGGAACCTTCACCCTTCAAAAATTTCTATGGGCACTCTTCTCTTTACGTGGAATAAATTGACCACGCTGGAAGAAGCACGCGCGTGGGATAGATAGAGCCTTCCCTCGGAGGACGGAAAAAATAAGAGTTTAGCTGGGAAGCAGGAAGGCGAAAACCAGAGTTGATCGGGACGTGTAAAGGAGGAGAAAGCTGGAACGGGAGTTGGAAGAGAAGGAGGAAACGATAGATGTTGATCGAGAGTTGTAAGAGAGGTGAGAATCGTTGCTCTACAGTGTGAGAGGAAGAAAGGCCCAGAACTTCGGACTTGTTTTAACCGTGTTTTCGAGTGAAGGGAAGGTGGAAAACTGAGATTTTCCTCAATTTCCAGCAGTACAAGGTCCATCGCATTTTCCGCCGACCGCAGGGCAATTTGACAACTCAGTCTGGAGGAGGAAGGAAGTCAGAAGAGTAATCCGACACGAGGAAATTCCAGAATCGCCTATACATATATATTACTATATGACAAATGATTGTATGTGCAATAGTTTTAAGATTGTAATCATGAAAAAAACCAAATTAATTTTTATATTGTTATATATGTAATACAGTAAATTTTTTTTGGTAATATTTAATAAGAAAATTGTATTTGAATTTTGTAGATGACGAATTGTAGATGAAAAATTGAATAAATTTAAAATCAAAATTAAACTACAGTTTCGGTTAATTATTTGACGTGAATGATAAAACATAGGGAAATTAATCTTATGATATTTTTAACAAAATTGAAGAAATGGTTTAAGAGTTGACAGCGGGGCAAGGCAAGGCAAGGCGAGGAATCACGACTTGACCTTGACTTGAAGCCAGTCACGAGCGAGCTGTAGTAAGTCACGCCGGCGGACGGATATCCATCAAACGTTACGCGTAAATCACAAGTAATGGCATTTATTTGGGAAAGGGCTAGAGGAGGGAAATTCTCGACCGTTACCTGAACCCAGGTGGGCGTGGCCAGACCCCGAGACTGTTGCGTGGGCGGCGGCAGACATTACCATATCAGTCACCGCGATAATCGCTGCTTCGCCTCCTCCGTTCTGCTTCCTCCTTCCCCGCTCCAACCTTCCGTTCATTTAATCCCTTCAATGTCTTGTCAAATCCGCGTGACTTTCACGTAACAAAAATCCTCCACGCTCGTCACCTCCAAACGGACGCCTCATAATGATAGTAATAGTAAATAGGGGGATGAATTTGATCCCCGCTGTTTGGGAAGGTTTCCAAATACACGTTGAAAAAACAGTTGCCGCTGGCGAAAAATTTGTTTAGAATTTCTAAAGGTTTAAAATTTAGCGTCTGTTATATATGATTGGTGACCTTGTACAGACATTATTCTATAAATTTACAAACGTACGCAGCTCATCCACCAGGGGTTATTGGAGGTTGGCTGCGACACAAAATGTTTATATGTCATTATAAATTGACAATAACACGATCAATTCGCAGACAAACCAAGTTTTTGGTATTTTTCTCTCATTTCATTGGTAGGACGTTTCGTCCACAATTTTGGAAATTCTTCGGGTGAAGACATACGCAACCAAATTTACTGCGGCGGACAGGGAAACATTTTTACAACCACATGTAAATTCTGAATGAAAATATTTTTAAATGTTTTTAATTAAAATATTAATGGTGATCACTGGAAAACCTTCGCTCTTTAATAATTCAATGGCCATTTTTTTGATTTTCTTTATGACGTCACGTGCTGCTGGTCGTAACACCGGCTGCGGAGGTTCCCTTTCGTGGAGAATCGTGAAAGCGACCACCAGGGAGCAAGTTTTACTGCAGGCAGCAGAGTTGAGCAGAGTTGAGCCGAGTCGAGTCGAGGTGTGGCGTCGTAAAAGAAACCGCGACCAAGGTGGTCTCTCTCTCTCTCTCTCTCTCTTCTCCCCACTTTCCACCCACATTCCACTCGGTAGAGCTGCAGAGTACCTCAATCCTCTCCTCCTCTGCATAGGTTCTCCTCTATTTCTTGACTCTCTCGTCCTCCGAAAAATTAAAGTATTAACCGCAGGATCAACCACACTGCAAAACGCAGGAGAATCGGTCACGTGACACTGGCGCTCATTTCAAAGGTTCTGTCTACATTGTATTTGAGGCAGCTTGTCAACACCAAACAATGAAATTGAATTTGAAATAGAAAGGAGAATAGCTGCTTCCTCTCGTGTAAAATCAAATTGTCCCCAGGAAAGAAAAAAAAATAAGGCTGTATAAGACACTAACAAGACCTATAATAGTGTATGGGGCGATTCATGGACGCTTACTCAGAATGTGCGTGAAAGACTGAGAATATTTGAAAGAAAAATACTAAGTAGGATGTACGTAGACATTAATAATAGATGGACAATGGAGAATAAGATACACTGCTGAAATGAAAGAAATGTATCAAAACATGGACATTATTACATTTATAAGAATATGAAGATTAGGACGGTTAGGACACGTCAATAGAATGGGGGACGAGAGAAAAGTCCCTTGGACAAGATGATGAGGTAAGAAGAAGGGGAAGACCTAGGGACGAGGTGGTGGGACTATGTACAGAGCGAATTTCATATTTTAATTGTTATTACTCGTAGCTTGTGCTAATTATCTTCTAATTTTAAATAATGACGTATCCTGTTTCGTCATTGTCGGACTCGTGGAATAAATAGGTTAAATGTCTCACAATTGAAGACCCACAATGGAGAGAAACTGAAATTCTTGTAAGAGTGGCGATGGTTTGAAATCAGTGAGAACTCTGAGGGTGAGTTATCATACGGCTGCTGTTATCGAGCGGGCCGCGTGACGTCATAATTACAGGTCTGACATTGAGTGTCTGATAACATCAGCCCCCCCCCCTCCACTTTCCTCTTCCTTTTCTAATCGGGAGATATTTAGGTGACTGACTTTGCCTTTTCTCGTTAGAGAGAGAGAGAGAGAGAGAGAGAGAAGAATGCACCTGTTAGTGACGCGACAAAGGGGGGAACAGGGGATAAAAAAAATAAACCTCATCGACTCAATTAAATGCTAATGAGGGCAGCCTGTAAATAATACGCGTGTAGACGACGCCGACGGTACTCCCAGGAGTTACGACACGATGTAATCGCGCGCTAATGGCAGGAAATATTAACTAAACCTTTTCGCATAGGGAAGAGGAGAGGGAAGTTTAACATAACGACGTCATCAGATTAGTACGTCAAGCTGTGCGTTCATTAAGCAATTACGACACGGAGACTCGCCGCGGTCACGATCTCATAAAACACGAAAATGGGTATTCCCATCCGAAATAATCCCACAGATTCTATTTTTCTAAACGGCATTTAAACCTTTTTTCTGTTAACAGGTGTGGCGTTTGGCTTTGCTTACACCAACAAAAATATTATTACAACAAGGAATTGTTAAATAATAATAAAAAAGTGCATTTAATTTGAATATATTCCATTCAATTACGATATTACATTATCAAATTTCCAAAAGAAATCTAACTCAAATTAAATTTTAGTGAAAAAAATATAAATTTACGAATATCAAATTGGCTCAGTCGGTAAAGCAAAAAAAAAAAAGAATCTACGCAGCTTCTAAATGGCTGCTGATCCCGGGGGAACGCGGGTGACGAACGATATAGTTGAAATTTAAAAATCGCGAATCAAATATTATCTTTTTGTTTTCCGTACTACAAATGAATCTTCTTTCTTGAACATGCCGAAATGAACTTTTACGCCTGTTCAGCCACAGCTCTCTCTCATTCCCCGACCTTCTCAGGACAGCTCCTGAACACAATGCACCTCAGGCAATAAGTAATGTTGTCAATGGCGACGTTTCCCGCCTACTCGGCCTCACCAAACCATTCTCGTTTTCCAACCTGTGTACGCAAATAACAAAAACTAAATTATTTTTGCTTTACCCGATGAATGTAAGGGTCATGAATCACTCTGAAGGTGATTCTGAAACAGAGAACGTCCCTTTAATAGCATAGGAAGAGCATTGAAAAGGAAAGGGAAGGGGGTGGAGAGTCGAAGGTAGCCAAGGAAGGGTTGACTAAGGCCTCCCGACTATAGTTTGAGGACCTTACCCTTGCACTGATCCACCAGACAACATAGTTGTTGCATCTGTTATCTAATCTCTCACCTCCCAGGAGAATTGTGTAAACCGTTTGGGAAAGTTTGAGGTCACTGTCGCGTCGAATCGAAATATCTCTCCGTTGCGTGTTTGTATTGGAGGCGAATAAACCCTTCACAGTCCCGGTTAGATAAGAGAGACAGAGAGGAGAAACGTAAAAGCCATCAATAAATGGATAAATGTCAGCAAAGAAAGAGGGGCTTTTATGAGGGGGCGGGGGACACAATATAGATCGTTACCCGCCGATAGGAAACAATAATCGTAAATGCGATAATAATTTATAAACCTCGTCTTAGCCGTTTCAGGCCACTATGCGATAAGAGTTCCACATAACCTCCATTTACTGAAAAGAAAAACATGCGCGAGGTTAATAATCAACGGCGTCGCGGAGTAAAATCGCTACCCTACTAATTCATTTTGTATCAGCAGGACAAGGGGGGACAGGGGGGGGGGTGGTAAATTATTTCCCTCACAACAAAATGATAAGTAACCTGACCACACTGTTGACTGGGATAATTACAAATGCTTCACAACATTAATACTCTGAACGTTAGAAACGGACACGGATTTACTCAGCAGTATATATAATCTCTTAATTTGTAATGTATAATTATCATCTTTGCTTTTTTAAATTTTTGGTCTTTTGGTTCTTTAATTACTGTATTCTTTGGCTCCACTGTAATGAGACAAGAACTCAAAAGGCCCAAGTCAATTATTTAGTATTTGAAAGTCTGGGCGTATTAGCCACTATTATCACGGAAACTTTTACTAAAAATATTGCCCACGAGATTCTACCCTGGCATATTCTTGTTTCGTCTTAAAATAACCTTATAAAACAATATAGTCTAATAATCATATAAAGAAATCCTCATCGTAAACCAACTAAATTGTTTGTCTATTTGTGGCCTCATTTAAACTTGCAGACATTAATAAATATGGACGGAAAAAATATTTCTAGAATATGACACGTACGTCCTTCTTCCATCATGAATAATTATTAATGATTATGTAAATGATGAAAAAAAAGAGCAGCGGTCAGGTGCAGCCATCCTCCGTCCACCAGTCCTCCATTACAAATTGTTATGCAGCACCATGTTTCATATTCTTCTTTTATCTTCTACGTCGGGAGAGGGGAGGGGAGAGGGTGGAATGCATCCGACTCTCTCTCTCTCTCTCCCTTCCCTCTCCTCAGCACCACTTTGTCACCGACAGTTGTGTCCACATTTTAAACTTTCTTTTTTATATTTTGAATTGCTTTGTGGAAAATGTCAATCGTTTCGAATTACAATGGCAAACAACCTCTGTGACAATTAATCAATTACTCCTCCCCCTCCCCCCCTCTCTCTCTCCAGGCTCAAACAGCAAGAACAGATTCCACACCGACAAATTTCAAGCACCGACGAACCATTCGCTCTCTCTCTCCCCATGAAAACACCACGAGAACAGAAACAAATTCATCAAAATTCAATTCATTAAAAATAAAAATTATTTTTCCTCTGATATGGTAAAGGGATTTTTTTTTATTGGAAAAAAATTTAACGCCGTTGTTGTTGGATCAAATTCAAAGAAGGGACTAATTTATCAGCTAGCGAAGTTGAAACGGGTGATAAAATTTTATCTCGGCCATTAGATAGCGCTTTCAAAACCCCGGCGGGTTTGTCACCCTCCCCTGGACGATGGCCAGCGCCATCACAATATTTATTTGTATATTAAACAAATGGAGTTTCACGAGTCATTCTCGATGGTGAAGCGTGAAAATCAACAGGGATGGTTTTTTTTTCGGTAATACAATATGCACTCATAATTTTATCCTTGAACCATTATCGTCATAGCCAAACGGTAAAATCTCTCTCTCTCTCTCTCTCTCTCTTATTATTATTAGTCTGAGGTAATACAGTGTAAGCAGACATTTGTAAATGAATTATAAAAAAAAATCCCTACCTCCCAACCAATAAATAAATAATTAAAATGGCCGAAGAGCCGGAAAAGGCTGTAATAAACCAACATTTCGTCCCCTACAAAAGTAGAACAGTAGTTTAAAAGAAATAAAGACGAGACCTGCACGATTAATAATCATTCACAGACTTTATTTCCTTAAATTAAATTAACAACGACGTTTCGGCATACGTGCATACCTCTTTCAGGATTTTCTTGTAAATATACTTCCTCTCTATAGGAAGAAAAACCCTGAAAAAGGAGTGAACACGGGCCGCAACGTTGTTGATAATTAAAAGAGGAATACATCTATGAATAATGATGAGCTGTTACGCTAGTGGCACGGTCGCCCACCGCACGACGCCGTTCCTCATGCTT
This sequence comes from Eucriotettix oculatus, assembly GCA_034510155.1. Classification (NCBI taxonomy): domain Eukaryota; kingdom Metazoa; phylum Arthropoda; class Insecta; order Orthoptera; family Tetrigidae; genus Eucriotettix; species Eucriotettix oculatus. Next base: position 66,127,319 of record CM067382.1, on the reverse strand, counting down.
AAATTTAATACACTGAAAGGATAAACCACTTACAATTGTACCTCGCTTCACTGTCTCGGTATGGCGTTGCTCTTTACACTGGACCACTTACTCCTCCTCCCCCCACCCCCCGACTTTGGCTGGTTTGTTCAGCAACTAATTCAAAAACCCTTTCCAGGTCGTATTTTAACTATCACAGGACAGCGACAACGAGAAACGCAGCCTTTCCTCGACCTTTCTGTTTTATATTTAATTAACAGTCGTAATGCAGCAAGTCTAATGGAGGTTAGGTTCATTAACGTCATCATCATCGTGGTAGACCTTCCACCTTTCCACTTCTGCTTTGTTCTCGCAATTTCGCGAGAGAGTTTCATCGAGGCCAAAGGTTAAGGCGATATTAACGAGGGGGTCACTGAACCCTGAATGACGTGTGGGTGCCAGCCACAAGGAATGTTTCGCCTCGTCGCGACTTACGGTGGTTGTTGAGGTTAGCAGGTGAGGTGATAAGACTGCTGGGCTGGCTCTATGCTATCTGCCAATCGCAACCCCCTCCCTCCCTCCCCGCGTTGATAATCTACGGTCATACTCGCGTTAATCTTGGCGAAGGGAAATGCAGAGGGTCACCAGGGCATCATGAGAAACAATGGCATTACAAGACAAAGCTGAACCCATGCGCAAACACCATTCGGGGTGAACGAAAGAAATTTCGCAATCTGATAATAGAAGCGGATTTCGGGGGAAAAATAAATCTTGAAATCAACGTGACTTTGAAAGCACACATATTCATCCAGTGTTTGTGTCTTTCACGTCTCCAACCGTCGCCGCGACATCTGTGGAAGCGTACGATCGCTTCTTCCTAGGAGAGGTCGTATCTTATTTTACGTGACGCGATGGCATTTGTGATTAACTCTGTAAAGCATATGAAGCTGTCATGGGTTTTTTAGTATTTAAAACTAAGTTAATTAATATCCCAGTGTGTGCGGGAGAAGGAAGCATTCGCGAGGTCTGGCGCCGATCTGACGCGCCGACGGACGGAGGACGTGACGTCATCGCCAGGTCTTGCAAGGCCGCGAAAGCACCTGCCTGGAAGAACAACCCTCTCCTACACACGCACACGCGCGTACGAGTCACGTGTTATGGTCCCACTTTTTTTTTATAATTACGTCGACGCAGTAAAATCACGAGGCAATCGGGGTGGGGGGAAATATGTTAGTGATAGATGATTCCGTGTTAGAGGAGTAAAGGGCAGCAGCCGCTAGGGTCGTTGGCCCGGATCTCATAAAAGTCATTAAGCACCTGGCACGTCGGGCCAAAGTAATGGAGCGAAATCTCGCGAGGCTCCACTCATCAAACAAATATTATACACAAGTCCGGCTGGAAGAAAATAACCTCTAGTTATTGAACGTGATTTGGCACGATAATCCGACGTAAACTAAGACAGAGATATTAACCAAAGAAACAAATATCGATAATCGTTTACCCATGGAATTAACAACCATGATATATTTTTTTAATCGTCTTTCATCAACGGTTAAACAAAAACTGTGGTCGGAATTTTGGAACACGTTGGAGGTGTAAATTCGTGACCGTGACGGACGCTGCGTCACGATAGTACACTTCCGCGGGAACATTACCGCCCAGCAGAAGATAAGACGTCCCAAAGAGTATCTTACATAGATAGAGCAGCGTGACTGTCATCCCCACTCCTCTAGGATCAACTCAATATCAAGTAAAGAGAGCCGTAATCAAGAAAGAAGTAAGACAAGGATGATGCAGTCTGTCGCTCTTTAACTTTTATATAGAACAGGCTATGATGAATGTTAAAACGAAATATGGAAAAGGAGTCATACTGCAGGAAGAAGAAATAAAAACCTCAAGGTTTGCTGATGGTGTTGTGGTATTAGGGGAGTCAGTAGAAGACTTGAAAACTATAAGAAATGGCATGAACGCGGTCATGGTAATTTTGTGTAGTATGGGAAACGGTGGAATAACAAAGGCTGTTAGATTGGGAAGGGATATTTTGACGGAAGTTAAGGAATTCTGCTACTTGGGAAGCGTAATAACTAGAGTACGACAGAAAAGGCTGGGAAGAGGGATTTACATACGGCTAACATAAGTATGAATATTAGGAAATAGTTGCTAAAAATTTTGGTATGGAGCGTGGCGTTACGTGGACGCAGAAAGGAAAAGAATAGAGCCGTTTGAAATGTGGTTGCAGTAGCATAATGAGATTGGTGGATAGGGTAACTAACTAGGAAGATCTAAGCGGAATAGGGGAAGAGCAAACAAAAAGGAAATCGAGGGAGGGCTAGAGTAATTGGCCACGTTTTGAGATATGAGGGTCTTGTAAAAATAAAAGTAGAGCTAAGTGAACAGAAGAGTGAGGCCAAGGACGGAATGGCAGTTGTGCGGAAATGAAAATGCTTGCGCAAGATAGGTTAGCATGGAGGTTTGCATTAGACCAGGCTTAGGAGTGAATACCACAACAACACAACGGAATATTAACAAAAATGACTATGTTTCGAAATCAGTACTCTGAGTTGGTCGCGAAGTTCTATCAGCATATTTCTCAAATAAATGTTGGAAACATATGTAATTTTCCATTTGCAAATGTTGTAGGAGAATGTAAATTGTTTTTCCAACAGGGCCGCTCTGCCTTTCTATCTATTTAAAGATACTCTTTTGGGTCGTCTGATGGTAACATTGGCGTTGAGCTGCGGGGGAAAAAATATAATAACTACACAGGTCTACCAACCGAATTCACATCTCGTATTGCTGCCGTTTAGTCGTCGCTTAGGGTAAACGGATTGGTAGACCTGCGTGACACATATTTATTTTGTACTTACAACTTTGGAAAAAAGCGGAACCAACAGGGATACGTACCTGAAACAAGAGAAGGAAAACGTTAATCAAACTTTACTTACACGGGACCATAGCTGATGTCCAGGGAGGAGGAGGAGAAGTTATTCACACTCCATTATCTACGCAAGCTCAAGAGCAGAAGAGAAAAGTTATCGGGTTGTTAAGGAGGGAGAATTTGCATAAGACACGAGGTCTGCTTGTAATAAAGGCATAAATAGTCCTTCCCCGCCATCAGATAGACAGACACACGCGGCGGCAGCCTCCGGGGATAACAAAACACTGACGGACGGCCACGAGTTACGGTCGGATTATCTCTCCTAATCTCCATGATAAGAATTTGGTTGAGTTTGTAAAGGAGCTTCGATTCGTGCCTATAGATTCCTTCGTCGTCCTTCTTTTACAGTTCCGACGATGCGTGTTACCTTCTGGTGGCTCTGCAGTCCAGAGTGAACCTTCGCCTCTCTCACGACCTCCTTCCAGACTTCGCGATCCTGCGTCTTTCCCCTCACTTCAGATGTTTGTCACTATCTCAGTCTCTCCCAAAACAGCTGCTACAGCTCGTGGCTCCACTGCCCGATTTCACAGGCTGGTCCAAAAATTCTCCTCACAAAGATCTGTAACCGATATTCATTTTGTTCCGTGAGATCCGAGTCCTGGCCTCATTAGTAGTCGCCTTTGACCTGAGTTGTTTCATCAGACCGCAAGTAATTTTATTTGCCATCACAGTTCTTTCTATTATCTCAGCTGTTATATTGTTTTCTGTTAATCTTGTTCCCAGGTATTTAAATTCCTTAACTCTTCTTGGCCGTTAGTGTTCAAAGTTTTCGTATTTGTTGGTAATTTAGTTACTTCCATGTATTTGGTCTTCTGTTGGTTCACTGTGAGTGAAAAACCCGCTCCTTCAACGTTGTATCCTGCCTGTTCATGGTGAAGCAGCGGGAAATATAGAGACTCTTTCCTTGATAAGCGTTATTTTTTTAAGTGGCGTCTTGCTGAAGCCGACACGCTCAACCAGCTATCATGCCAAAAAGATTCAACATCCCTCCATTCCTTTAAACCCAAGCCAGTACTTTTCTTTTTTAATCCATACATAATTGGCGCTAGTCTCGTCCCTGTTCTTGAACCTTTGAAGAAGAGAAACGTCGTGGCGTCGGGTTTTACACAACTGTCTGTCTCGTCCTTGCTGCAGCGGAGGCGGTCAATCGTTTAACCTCCATTATTCTTGTGATGTCGCAATATGGTTTCCCCGTCACAGCTTTAGCCAGAGACTTCCTCGCCCTTGTCCTGTCGTGCCGAGGAAAGACCCATAAAGATATCAACCCTCGTTCCTTTAATATTCTCCCCGACGAGCCATTCGCTGTCGTGAGGCTTTTACGAGACAAGGGAAGGCCGTCACTTCCTGTCCACCTCAACACGCTCCTTATTACTATTACCACGTCGTTTCATTGTTCCACAACAACGATATCTCCACTACAGTCCCGCGGCCACGCTACACCGTCTTTCTACCTCTCTCCTTCTCTTTCTCTGTCTCTCTATATGCCTCAATCTTTCTCTATCTATCTCTACCTGTCTCTCCCTCTCTCTGTTTTTGTCTCTATCTATCTCTCTACTTGTCTCTTCCCCCCCCCCTCTCTCTCTCAAGAACCATCACACAAAGAAATAATAAAAAAAACAAATAACCAGAACCCAACTTAAACATTAGTAAAGATAGAAAATCAATCAACGTCCCCTTTTACTCTAACAATTTAACGAAATAAATAGTCGACCACTTCTTTTACGGACTCCGTTGTTTCGTCACCACGTTTTGCGACTACGTCAGGTAATTCTGATAAACAAGAAAAAGACAGCGAAACATTGCGGTTGAAGTTAACCTCGTCAGGTCTGGAATTTTACACATTTGGAACTTTTCTACAATCAACTTGAGTAATGAAGCGAACGTCGTCGTCGCCGCCGCCGCACGTAGTGGATAATCGACTCTCTCAGTAATTTTTATTAGTGGTTAGGTTGGTAATAGACATGCCGCGCCACACAGAGACCGATTTATACACACGTTGTAGGGGCAAAGACATTATTACGGTATAACGAACGACACTTTGGAAAATCGACAATCATCAATGTTTTGGTTTCAAAGACTCCGCGTCGTTCAACTATATATATTATTAAATAGTTTCGTTATTTAAATATCGACTAGTTATGATTAATTGGGGTAAACAACAAATACACGTTTCGGCCATACTGAAGAATACTACATTCTCAAAACAAAATATCGGATAGACAAAGTTAAAATAAAAATTGTAAATATGGTAGATTAGTATTTTTTAATAACGGTGGATTGATGTTGAAACGGAATAAAACCATGTATGTGTGAGATACTGTTGAATTTACGTTTTGTTTGAAAGGTCACCTTGTTTTATTCCATTTCAACATCAACGAACCCGCCCTTATCTAAAACCCCCTAAACGTACGCGGACAACGAGATAAAGACGAGCCACAGGGGAGCGAGCGACATTACACGCACGTCACATGTCATGGGTGCAAGAGAAATCTATTAACTCTTGTCGTCTTGTTGTTGTTGGGTGAACATGGTGTCGAAAGGTTACCGCAGATAACGTCGAGGATTTGAGGTCAGTGAGACAAAGGCTGGTAATAACTCTCTTTATCACGTCACTTTTCAATTTAAGACGAATAAAAACAAATTAAGCGATTAACGGATGAGAACAACCGCTAATAACCTCACAGTGTACGTAATTAGAAGAACAAGAAAACTAGGTCCATAACGTACTTCTTAATCGGATCATGAAATAAGTAACTGATTTAATGCAAAAGAACAAATATTTTATTTTGGACAGGTTGAAGGTGGGTGTAGTTGTAGAACATAATGGGGAAAAAATATTTACGGAATTTAAAAAAAGAAACATTGTATAAATTAATATTATATGTGTTTAAAATATAATTGGACGATTTCAACAAATAATTATATTTTCGTGGCCGTGTTATATATTTTTGTTAATAAAATAAGATGGAATAGAAAGCGCCCATGTTGTTGACTCAGCAGCTCGTCACGTCACAGTGTTGCGGCAACACTAGAGCGGTGTTTAAATTTTCTTTCTTCGGGAAGGAAGATGACAATAGGAGAAGAGAGAGAGAGAGAGAGAGAGAGAGAGAGAGAGAGAGAGAGAGGAGAGAGAGTGGCGCAGGTAGCGAATTTCGTGTGCGTGGCGACGAATGACGCAATCTGTTTGCGAAGGTCTCTCTTCCCACGCGCCTCCGGTTGTGCAGTTCAGTCTTCTTCTCGGTAATGAGAACTCTACTTGCAGCTGCATCCAGAGATAACAACAACAACGACAACAGCAACTGACCCACTCTCAGTAAATGGTTTGTTTCTCTTCTCTCCCTTTGCCTCGCCGTTTATCAACTAATATTTTCGCCATACATCCACACGGATTTTAGGGAGGTATATGCACAGGTAAGAGTTGTCCGCTGATCCCATTGGATCAGTATATCAACTGCTTCCTAATACTTGTTCAGACGCGGAGAAGGGAATGCTGCGACCCCCACAGCAGCAGACTCGTCTCTCGTCATTCGCAGGGAAGGTTTTCAAGGGTTTTCCCTTCATCTCTTGAGGTGAAACACCGGGTAGGATCCTTAAACTATACTGACGTCTAAAGGAGAAAGGCAGTAAGTCTAAAAAATGCACACGAGAAATCAAGGGATAAAGTATTTTTTGATTTTTACATAAACCCCTTGATCTCTTTGAAAAGTGGTTTTGTCCGTACCAATTAATTATTATACATTTATCCGTGAAGTATTTTCACAAGTCAAATATTTTTACTCACTGCTTTTTATACTTTGGACGGCAGTATAGCCCGGGGACTCCCTTGCTCTACCTTCCTACCTTCCCCCTTTTCAATTACCTTCCCATACTATTAAAGGGAAGTTACCTGTTTCAAGACTACCGTCATTTAGCCTGTTTTCCAAAAAAAAAAAACACACGGATAACTTCGAGCATCGTCCTGGAAAAATTGAAAAATATAAACCCTAACATTTGGTTGTGAAGAGTGTCGGTGAGCCTGACCAAGGATTACAGGAATGGAGGGATGTCGATTCGGTCAGAGATTCGATTCTTTGGTCCGGTCGATATTTTTCCATCTCGTGTCTCTTCTAAAACCAGTGTGAGAATGATCTTAGGTCTGGGACGTACCGAGGACAGAGAGAGAGAGACAGAATAGCGGGGAAAAAGTCCGCCATATTTAATTGCGCTTAGTATGGCGCCTGTTCGTTTGCATTCTGCAAGGTCTTATGCGAGACATTACTGTCACTTTTTTCTTAATCTCATCCCGGAGTATCCAGAAAACGTTGTAAGGATGATAAAAAAGAGCAATAGGAAATACTTCTGGACACTTTTGCCTTGCGCAAGTTGTCTTTTCCCTCGTTTCTGCCGTAGCCTATTTATAAGAGTGAGTCAGCGAGCGGAGGAGGAGGAGGAGATGTTATGACCGTTTCTTACAACCTTGAAGATTTGCGCCATCGCAAACCGTGAAGTATCGATATTTGAGCGACCCCGGGCGGGCCACCTTTATTTGCTCCTCTCTTTCTCTCTTTTAAAAAAGAAAAACTCGAGGGCGTTATCAGTCGCCCAGCTTATCACCTAGAAGAGTGTCAATACGGGGAATTTACGAGAGGCAACGTTTATGAATTGTCCTGGGAGACGTTTGTCGTCAAACTATCGAATGTAAAAATGGCAAAAATATACACATCATGGGACTCGAAAATTTCCACGGACGTAACACAGGCAGGCTCAAAGTATCGAATATGGGGGACAAAAAAGAAATTATGCACAATCCATAGTTTGACATGGTAGGAGTAAAGTTGTAGTAACCATCAAAAACAAGAAAAGTAAAATACAGCGGACACGGGAACCGCAAAATTCCTCAGATCCGAACATTTATCCGTAGCGGGATAAACTCAAGTCCTAAAAATGTAAAAAAAAATTGTCCAGTTGACCCTAAATAAATCGTGGAATCTCATGGGTGTCAATAACAAATTATTAAACAGTCCGCCTCGGCGATCGCGGCTGGACTGTCCGAGTAGCAGGTTTCCTGACCCAGGGGATTAGGAGAGGCCCGTATCCACGCTTCTTCAGTCAAGCTCCGATTTATGTTATTTGACTCGTTATTGGGAAATAACACCTCCGAGGTCACCTTCAACAAACGTTCACTGAACTTTTGATTTATTTTACACATTTGGCATTTTTCAAAAATGAAGTAGTCATTATTTTAATTCATTTAACAACTTCAATATCAGAGGTTAACATTTTTAGTATTTGTAAACAATCGATTAACTATAAGAAACTAGTAAACTAGGAAATGTCGTCCAGGGTTGCAAAAGTTATATAAGTAATTTAGACGAAAGGAAGCAATGGAAAAAATCAACACTAGAATAAACCGAAAGAAGCAGATATAATACAATTGAATTGGGATCTAACCTGTTTAATTATAAAATTAAGTCGACAGTGGAGAGTGTCACAGGGGAAGAAATCAACCCTCTGGCTGTAAAAACGTCTTTAGAAGAAAGACAAGAATAGAAATATGTCGATTGGACCAGGGACTCGAAACCCGGTCCTCTGCCACTGGGGCTAATCCGAGCCGACGTCCAAGGGCGGATTCAACATCCCTCCATTCCAGCCAGGCTCACGTTCCATTCATTCTTCATCCCCGTAATTCTAGGAAATGCCTGAAGAATGGACATTGCGTAAACAGATCGAAGGTGCATGGAATTGGAGTCAAAGGAAGAGGAAATGCTTCAACCGAAGTTCAATCAGGAGCGTATAGCTAATTTAGAAGAAAGAAACTAGGAGGAGGAGGAAGAGTTGCATCTCCTATAAGCTCGTGCATCACGAGGAGAATCCCAGGGATACTTTCCTACACGCTCGTTCAAGTCTTCCAAGCTGCGCGCTCGCTCTCTGGCGACTGCGACTCTCCTCAACATCTTCATTTCCCAACAGTTAAACGTACCTCCCCTCCCCCCTCTCCCACAAGCATCAAGAGTTAAATCAGGAGTCGGTGGATCGGAAGTGACGACACCAACGGCCCTAAGTCAACGTGCAGATTTAAACAAATATTATTTCCGTCTCTCTCTTCGTCTCCCTGTCTCTTATTTTAGTTTTCTTGTCTCTCCTTTACATATCCCTTTCGATCTCTCTTTTCGTCTTCCTTTCGATCTCTCTCTTCGTCTTCTTGCCACTCCTTTCGTCTCCCTTTCTCTCTCTTCGTCTCTCTTTCGTCTCCCTTCCTTGTATCTCTCTCTTCGACCCCTTGTCTCTCTCTCTCTCTCTTTCTTCAACCCCCTGTCTCCCTCTCTTTCTCCGTCTCTACGCCTCTATCTCTCTCTCACCCTGAATGACCATTCCCTTCCCTTAACCATGTAGGATTGTTTCCCTATGCACCAGAGTATCACGTGTTAAACATCCTGTTTCTAAATTAGCCCTTTAGCTAATTTGCGGCTAATTGTTCCCCGCTTCCAGATCCGAGAGATAGGAGTGGATCGTGCGGGAGACTTTCTCACGATCCTCGCAAACTTCAATACTGTGTCTGGTCCTTATTAATTACCGAGGCTGCGGCCTTGAGGCGGGCGGGACACAAATTACACCAGTACCAAGAAGGAAAGAGAGGCAGGATGGGGGGCGGCAAAACACGATTTATGGGACGCCGTTCAAATATTTTGGCTCCGTTATGGAAAGGATAAATTTATTAATAAAGTTAAGCCATTTATATTTGTGGCAAATGGGATCATTTTACTTGTGGCCGTAAATTTACTTTCTTGTTCCGAAAGGTTTCCCCTTATATGAACATACGCTAAAACAATTCCTTCCTCCGGGATCCTATATACGTGGTCCAAACAATCTCAATCGTTCAGATTTCGTTATTATGTGGTGCAATCCATCCTTCCTTCTAATTCCCCTATTTCTCTCTACGTTTCTTATTAGCCTTAATATTTTTGCAACAGATTTTTGTTTGCGGGATTATTTGAGTTCTTATGCTAGCTTTCCTTTGAGAACTTTCTTTGATGGCCAAATAAGCTTTATTAGGAAAGCATTACTAAAAGTGTTCGTATGGCCGACGTTGACTGTGCTGTGTATCTGATCCAGGAACCTGGCCCAGGGCCATCGTGATGGTGTAATTACACGCCACTGTAGTGTCAAGATGCGAAGTCGCGTTCTCCCGAGTTAATATGCGCCTTTTCTCTTCTCCTCTTCCCCTTCCAAATCATCACAGAGATACGATCAAGAGGCCGCTGCTCTCAACTGGAACAACCAGAGAAGAACGAAACATCCGCTCCAGTTTTCCACCACTAAACTCTCTACGATATTAATTCAGTTTCTGTGCGCCCCGAAATTTTTATTAAATGCCACACTGAATCAATGGTTGCCCCACAGGAAATCCTCTTTATCCTTTCTTCGCGGCAACTGTTATGAGAAATTTACAAGCCCCACATGTCATTAACCACTCTTTTTTTTAAAAGGTAGCTAATTCCGAGCCATAAATTTGGATTACGAAGTCAACCCTCCACCATCGATCAGGTTAACAGGATTACGGACCAAATTGCTTCGCCTGACAACCAAGGACTACTCCACATCACGTGCAACTCTTGTTCCTCAGTGGAAGATCAGGCAAGAATCGGACTACTCGAGGACACTGACGCAGGAGTCTCACAGGGTACCAATATTGTATCCGCTTCCCTCCACCAATGGTGGGGCTTGCGTGGCCCAATGATCCCGAGAGCATAGCTACTGGTCCTATAACCCCACCTCGTAAAAGAACTCACCGTTGCGAGGACTACAGGACTGCCCATATGCTTTAAAGACCTGACACTCGCATCTACCTTTATAGACCTCTAAGAATGTTTCTGGACCAGTTAGATAAATACGAACTGGATGACCCAAACTGAGGTGGGAAGGTGGCGTGGCTCAGGGGTGATGAATTGTAAGGAATGTCGCCGTGAACAGGAAGAAGGCCCACACCGGGCAGTTGAGACAATGATGATGACCTTACACGTGCTATTTACCGAAACGGTTGACGTAACTATGGCTGACGGCTCTGCAGCGCTACAGGATCAACACAGCAGAAGGAGAATCCACCACCAAACTAAAACAGAATCGTCGTCAATGGACCCAGGAAATGGAGTTTGCAAACTGTGCCACTGCGTTGTCCTCGAGGAACTGGGAGGATCTTCGGACGACATTTCAGAATGGCAACACAAGAAAGTAAACTATTGACACACAACCAGAACCTTAAACCAATCTGACTGTACGGCATCAAAAATTGGAGATTTTCAAATGATAACAACGTCTAGAAAAATACAGTCATCGTAGACGCTCAGCGGTACGTGACGAAACACCGATCTATACAAAGACTTAGAGGAGCCTTCTATTATTATTATTTTTTTTTAAAAAAAAGAGATCAAAACAGCCGCTGGCAAACATCATGAAGACCGTCGTCATCGACATCCAAACAATGGCGTCCAACAACTGCTGGATAACACAGACTTCGAGCCAGTGCAGTGAGTGCTGAAGACCGGAACAGGCACGTGGAGTGACTTCCTCGTCACTGGGTGAGCAATTAAGAAATACGAGACGTAAGTTAATTTTTGGTCACATATTAGTCCCTTAAATTTGTTTTTTTTTACAAAACGAAAAACATGTCGTCATCATTCATTTTAACAGGGGAGTTTCTTGTCTGAACGGCTAGTAGCTGTACCATAAAAGCGTGCGCCGCCAATTAACAAACTACTCTTATCGCATTATAGATCGCCAAAAAGGGCCGAACACAATTTGCGGCGTCGAGGATCTCTTCTCTCCCTCTCTCTTGGCCCTCAAGAGGCCGGCCGCTCGCTTCTTTTTAATTAGCCGCTCCGCCTCGCTGCTGAGAACCGTGACGAAGTGCATTCCCCCCCGACATAAAGATAAACACTATATAGTACTTGCAGGCAGGTGTCCTCCTCTCTCTCCCCTTTTTCTTTTCTCCAACTGTGCCAAATTTGTGACTTCTTGTGCGTCATTTTCAAACGGCCATCCTTTTAACATTCCTCACAGGCGAGAGACAAAGAAACTGCTTGTCCATCTGGATCGAAGCTTGAGAGTAGGAAAGGCGTGGGAAGAAACGACACGGTGGACGTGGGACTAGGAGGAGGCAAGCACAAAGGAAAAGGGGGGAGGCGACAACGGTTACCGCCGCACCTTCTCACTTCCCCGGTAACGCGTTACACAAATATCCTGACATCTCGTCTCACAGTAACAGTGTTCCACGTGTGAAAGGCCTTAAGGCGTTGAAAAAAAATGGCATCTGATTCATGGTGATTGTGAGTGGAACTGATCACCAGACGTCTGAGAGGCTAGAAATTGGGCAGCATTGTTCTTGCAGGTGTCCGCACAGTGCGTTGGTTAAGACTTGACGACTCCCTTGAGAAGTGTCCACCTCAGTTGGGTGAGGAGGAGGAGGAGGAGGAGGACAAGAGCAGCGTGGGAGTTGTTGCAGGCACGTGCACCATTCTTCCTCCAGCACGTGCTGGACCAAGGTCGTTCATTGGCCGGCCCCGACACGAAAAACGCCCGAGGGGAAGAGGCGATCGACGGAGGAGTGCAACAAGACGACGACGAAGACGACGAAATCAGGAAGCAGTTGAGTGTCCTTCCTCTAGGTGATACAACACCAGTTCACAAAATTCACTTTATTTCATAGAGAGAGAGAAACACACACACATACATACATACATACATACATACAGAGAGAGAGAGACAGAGAACGAGAGAGTTGGCCATCGAGGCTCTCGGTAGCCCCGACTATTCCTTCTTCTCTTTTGCCCCTCCTACAAAGCATTCGTTATCCTGGCACTTCTGGCCTGAAAGTCTTGGATGCAGAGTAAAACTGCGTTAGAGGGTGGGAGGAATTCTCCATGAGCAACCAGCAGCAGCAGCAAGTGGTTTTAGTCTATCCCTTCATAAACTCTGGAGGAAAAATAACCAAGCAGAGGGAAATAGACTAAACGAAAATATAACCTGAGAAATCACATTCACTTGACCTCTCCTCTGAGGCATCGGCGAAACACTTTCCATCTTCCCCTCAGGGTCGCCAACTTCTTTCAGAGTTACCTTTCGTACTGTGAATTTCCTCTTCCTCTGATCACCTCCCGAGTCTCCTCCTCTTCTGGTTCCCCTGTTGGATTCCAATCTCTCTCAGCTGCACCATCCGGTCTTCCTAAGTGTATTGGCTCAACCCATCTCTATTTCCTACGTTTTTATCACATTAACAAAGAGATGAAAAAAAGGGGGGGACAAGAGTGACCCTGGTAAACCACGTTTTGGTACACACAGGGGTTAATAAAAAGAAGCCTAAGGGTTCCACGCAACCCACTTCTCCCTCTGCCCGACGGATAAGTAAATATTTATCATTAACATAATGCAACGAGAACAAGAAAAAAACGTGATGAGCTTCCGCTCCGGGAGACATTTTGAGACGACAACGAGGAGAATCATCCAAGTAGCCCAGAGAACGCGGAATATTCCTCGTGAATGATCTTCTCATTTTGACGAGGGAAGAAAAAGCTTTCATAGGAATAATCTTGACATGGAAGGTCAAGCCGGTAGATACCGTGACAGTGTTCCATGTTAGTTTTCGCCCAACTTCTCCCCCCCCTCCCCACAGGTATTTGGATAATCACGACGACCCTGCCCCCTTTGTTGACCTTCCCGAGGCGGATCATTGCCGTTACAACAGATTGCATCCTCTGGTTCGGATTACCATCGTGATTGTCATCGCCTTCTCGTATTGCAAGGGTCACGACCTCGCCCGACCATTAAACGGCGTACAAGGTGCGGAGGAGGAGGAGGGGGGGAAGAGTCTCGTTCCTCTGGGTACGTGAGTCATCAGGACGTTTCCCTGCTTGCTGATTGCTTCCGTCAGCCAAATGTCGAGGAATGACGCCGAGGGGGAAAGAAAGCGGGCCAAGATCAAGTCGCCAAATACTCATTACCTAAAAAGAAAAAGATCCAGTCCAATAGGAAAATGAGACATAAACTGGAGAACAGCCACCTTTACGTTTCCATCTCATCATAATACGATGACGTCAAAGGAACTCATCCTTCAGGGACGCTACGGAATAAGGATAAAGGAATAGTAACGACTCAGTTCTTCAACTCAGAATGAGACAAAATATATTATTTACTAGCTAACCCTTGCGATTTCGTTCGCACTGAAATAATTATTTTTATTTTGCCCTAAAGACGAAACAACAGATTCCATAATGTTAATAACTTCATTGAATACATAAAAAGTACGGTATCATTTATTTATGATCGCTTCAGGGCAAACCTTATAACTCGCAGTTGGTTTAGAACAGGTCCCGCTATCACACATTTCGGAGCCAATAAAATAAAGAGCAATTCAAGGGATTTATAAATATTTATATATATATGTATATTTTTCTAACTCTTAAATATATCGAAGTGAATCATACACGAAAATTTAAGTTACAAATTCTATTTCAATTTTCATTGAAATCCGTTAAGTCGTTCCGGAGCATAAACAGATTAAGTATGTTAACAACCCGCATCCACTTGAAGACTTTAACGCACGTATAGGAAAAAAACCTTCACGTAGAATATATATATATATTAATATCATTATCGAAATTAAATATTCACTAATATTTAAGTTAAATTGCCCTTTTTATACCCTCAAATTTTCATTGAAATTCGTTGAGCCATTTCGGAGCCTATTCGAGACAAACATAACGGACAGACAGACACTGCAACTTAATTATTGGTATAGATGAAATCGTTTATCTGATAATTAAATATACAGTAAATGAGTTAAAACTGCCTCTTCGTCAGTTTTCATTTTAATTTAAATATTAAAGAACACAACGTTTCGTCTCTGATTTATAGAGTAATATATTATTATTGTTTTATCCAAAACATGCTTTTAACGTTACAAAACTTAGTTGTACATGTAACTATTATATTTTGAAACTTGGCAAGAGTGACTATTTTACCAGGTTCTTGGGGAGAAGTGGAGAGAGGGAGGGAAGCAGCGAAGGGTCGCTCAGAGGCGGAGTAAAGTGACAAACGTTTGTCTTGACAGAGCTCGTCGAGAAACATTCTCAAACGGCAGGAGCTGCGGAGAATGGACAAAATTAAAGAAAAGAGGCAATATTTTCGTATAAGTTGCGTTTAGACCCCGCGTCCATCCCCCTTGTGGTATATTAGGAATAAGGGATAGTTTATTTACTGGATCTGTCGCTTAGAGTTGATTCAACAGAGTGAATGGAAGCTCCTTATTTAGACGAGTCGCCTGAGAAACGCGTCATCTGGCGGCGTCATAAACTATTTTATTTTATTAGTGTTTCTTGACGTCGCAGAGTGCGTTGACCCTCTCTCTCTCTCTCGGGGTAAAAAGTAGGATGATGGGTAAACAAGGAGAGGGAAGGAAAGGGGAGAGTCACGACGCTTCTCCGACACCAGTGAAAAAATCTATCTGTCGTTATCTTCACCTCCCCCCCCCCTAAATTTTCATCCCACCGTTTCTTCACTTCCACTTCACAAAATTTATGATGCTTATAAAAGCGCAGGCTACTGTTTAGTACAGGGGCTTCTCAACCTTTTAGGTCCTACGACCCACTATCAATTACAAAGTTAAATTACCATGTTAATTATATACTGCAATTGATAAAGGTTTACATTTACTGAAAAAGTGAATTACTTTTAATTATTTGTAATTACAATAAATTTAACGTGTAGCACGTATTTAAGACGATTATTACTCGAAACCGGATGTATGAAACCCTTAATCTGTTAAGGGACACGAGGACTGAAATTTGAAATTCTCCTATAAATGAATTTCTACCCGGAAAATTCTTTAGACACTTTTCCACAGACACACGAAAAATATACATATAAATTTAAAAAAATTAGGGAAACAAAGGTCCTGTTAAGAGTCAATCTTCTCGTCGATCAACAAGGAACGCCATTTCAGAACCCTCTTATTTATTTTTCAATGCCACAGAAATTGCTCAAACAAACGGGAACAGGCGAGCACTTAGAAAAAATAAACCTCGAGTTTAACTACTGACTATAAACGCCTCTTTCCCCCCTTGCCGTTGGTTGCTGCTGAGTCGTAGCTTTGTGCGTGAGAGAGTTTAAGGAAGAAAATGCTGTGACGACGTTTTCACCTAAACTCGTGAATCATTTCGCTCTGGCAAACGAAGACTTGAGAAAGTCAAACATACTATTAAGGCCATGCAATAATTTTGCCTCTGGTATTTAATTACTGACTTTGGTAGCTGATATCACAAAAGATGTTAGGTATAGAGAAACATGACAATGTTGTTTGTCTGTTGCTGTAGCATTCAGTCCTTAGACCGGTGAGATTCATGTTAACCTATCCTCCGCAAGCCTTTTCATTTCTACATAGGTACCACATCTTCCCTAATCCGCTCAGCGTATTCCTTCCTTTTGTCTACCTCTTCTGTTATTACCCCAAAACCCTAATTTTACAAGACCCTCATGTCTAAAAACATGGCCTATTAATCTATCCCTTCAAATTTCCCCTTTTTCCTGTTTACTTACCATCTCATTCTTCTGATGCACCACATTTTCAAAGCTTCTATTCTTTTTCTGTTTCCAATTCCTAACGTTTCGCACTCATATAACGGCGCGCTCCATTCCAAACATTTTTAAAAATTATTTCCCAATACTCATACTTATATAAGCCGTAACTAAATAATTCTTTCTTAGCAAAATCCTTCCTCCTGTGCACTATTCTACTCTAGTTGTTACGCTTCCCAAGAAGCAGAATTCCTCAAGTTCCTTCAGTCTCCATCACCTTGGTTTTCCCTTCTATGAACCCAATGCTGAATGAACTCTTTCTCCTGGATCGTGTTCATGCCATTTATTTTTTTTTCCAAGATTTGTTCTGACTCAACCTAATAACACAATATCATCGGCAAGCCCTTGGGGTTTTTTATTTCTTCTTGCATTTTGATTCACTTTTTTAACTTTCTCCATTGCCTGTTCTGTATATATATGGGCGACGGACTGAATCATCCATGCCTCACTTCTTTCCCCCTTTCTTCTGTAGAAGTTACAGATAACTATTCTTTATTCCTATCATCTTCAAAATTTTTAATAGTTTGTCACAGTTGACATATCAAAGGCTTTTTCTAAATCTACAAATGCCATGAACGTAGGCCAGTTTTTTTTCTCATCCTGGTCTCCTAAAATTTGCTTCTCTCGTCCCTACATCCTTCCTTAAACCAAACTGATCTTCTACTAATATAAACTTGAAAATTACATGAAATTTCTAAAATATAGCTTGGACAAAAAATTCAAAGAAAAAGATGCCTGAAACGTCTTTAAATGTTATTCTTAATATAAATAATGAACCAGACAGTCCTTTCGTCTCAATTATAAATATATCAGTGTTACCACTCCTGGGGCTGTAATTACAAGGAAAGTAACATTTGTCTATGAGGGATGGGGGTGAGAAATGACTCGACGAAACGATTTCTTTTTTCTGTTTCACTTCCCTTCTCCTTTTCGCTCTTTTGACGCAAAAAGTTACTCCATTCCATAATACTATTTCCTTACTTCTCCGTTAACAACAAAGGGCAGTAAGCAACCGATCTCACATAACCACCGTCCACCCTCCCTTTCTTCCTTCCTTCCTTCCTTCCCTCCCCCCTTTTTTTTAAAAAAATAACTGCTTCCTTTTATTTTGTCTTCGCAACTCTTTTTTTTATTGCTCCCGCTCGTAAATATTGTACGCTCACTTTCTCATTAACTTGAAACGATCAACTCGCAAGTTGGTCGACACAACAATATCCCACCCAAGTCGTTTTTCTTTCTCTCTCTCTCGACTTCTTTTAAAATGAAAAAAAAGACCAAGTTGTGAACCAAATGTAACAATGGGTAAGAAAGTTTAAAAAAGGCCAAAAACAGACGAAAATTAGTGAAACATAAAATATAATTTAAAAGCAACTACATGTTTCGGTCCTGACATGGACCTTCTTCAGGTTAAACTGAATTACAAAGCACGAAATTATAATACAGTAAATAATGAATCAAAAGACAAAAATATTTTTAAAAAAACAAAGCTAATAATTGGTAAGGTGGAGGGAGGAGGGAAAGCTTGTTTGATAATTGGCTTCCGTCTGCAGCCGAGTCCTCTAGTGGGGGTTTTTGTCTGTACGTTGGAGAGTCTCGTTGCCCTTACAAGTCAACTTGTCTATACGAGACAGGACAATGACTCTGAGGAATTCTCAGCAGCGGCGGCGGCGGCGGCAGCAGCGACACGACCGTAAAGGAAATGGCGACAAAGGTTTGGTTCTCAAGGTCGCAAGTCACCGCCAGCCAACAGCGACATATCGGTCGCCATCGCCATCGCCGAAGCCAATGTTTTAATTGATACAAATGGACTCCCCCTCTCCCTCACCTCCACGACGACGACGAAGCTGATTTGTTAGGGAAGACCTGGCAGCTGCTCCTCCAAACTATCTGTCAGTCACATTCAGCGTGACGTCAGACCTGCGCCATGACTGGCTGGAGAACTGTCCCCACATCATCTGGAGTGGCTCGACAGCACATCACGCGCTTTGGGTAAGGTCCATCCAGCCTCAGGACAGACACCAACGAGGGTTCAACTCAGGCTACCATCCAGAGAAACCCCAAAAAACATCACAAGCCTAGCCTAGGCTACAATACGTCACGGAACTTGTATAAAGAATGCATTCTGCTTCAACTAGTCGTACAACACGACGATTGCACCGCGTGTGGCTGAAAGACTCTAAAAGAGAAATAATGCAAATAAAAAAGGGAGTAACATGAATGGGTGTTTCCCTTTACAAGTTTCGCACATGTAAAAAAAAACTTAATGCTCTATAGATAGTAGGTGGATTCTAAGTCAATGTATGAATAAAAATATATGAAATACGACCTAAAACGGAAGTTGGAGATTCGTGAAGAGATAAACTATTTTAAGGAACAAAGTAAAATCATCTCTTGGCTACCTTGCTCTACTCTCCACACCCTCCCCCCCCATTTTTCTATGCTATTAAGGAGGTAGTTCCCGGTTTTAGGATCACCCTCACGTACCTTATTACTCCCCTCCTCTCAAAAAACATAAAGCGTATTAAGAACCATTGATTGAGTAGAGAGAAAAAACTGATTTAAATTTTATCATTATTATTATTATTATTATTTGTAAACTAGTTTAACAAGCGGTCTTTGACGGACAATTAAGTAAGAGAAGACGTACCGTCGACAGCCCTAAGGATAAAGAATTAGTATGTAAATATTAATCAGATTATTTTAACGTAAATATTTGAAAATAGCACAACACGGCAATATTACGTGTGAATAAATAAAAAGGCACCCAACTGTGTCGGAATTATTTTTTTGGGGGGGGGGGAGGAGGCCATCACGGGACATTTTTCCCTATCCCCTCTTACACCACCACTTAACAACTTTAAATACTAGCAAAGCGTGGTTATTGTCGGTGGCGCCCTTGTCGGCGCGTTCCAAAGTAACTTCCCGGCACCACGTCGTAATTGCGTATATGTCTCACATGCACTGTATCATATTTTATGATATGATCATCCATTTACCTGTACCGATTTTATTAAACATTTACCATGAATAAGGAGGAAAGAATTTCTGTAAGCTCTCTGTTGCGAGGGATATCATCATACGTACTACCCCTAATTGTGTGTATTTCCTCGTGCCCCCGCTTCCCCAGTGAGGGAAAGCAGGTGAAGCGTCGTTCTCGTCGACAGCCAGTCCATTAATCGCAGTTATCCGGGCTGAGTCACGGAGCTAACTCAATCAGGAAGGCTACCGTCCGGTCCATTAACTGTTGAGAGACAGGCGCCTGTCCTCCTCAGTCGCTCATCACATTCCTCGACTCAACTCCTACCCTACAAGCACAGCGGAGAGTTTGAACGGCCGTGGAAGTTAAGTGTCACCAGGCTGACACTGGCGGCGGACTTGTATCGCGTTTCCCTCGGGGATTGACTTACTCTCGACGGAATCTGCTCCAGGGGATTTCGGGGGAAACCCGACACCGAGGACGCTCGCCCTGGGCCTTTGTTACACCACGTCCAGGTCAAGATTAACGATATAAGTGCTACAACACACACATACGCCACAGCCACGAGAGTTCGTAACTGCTTATGGCCCTTTGTTTCGTAGCCACGTGATGGAAATGATTACATTTGTAGCCCAATAGATTAAAAGCGGTGGGTTCCTTCATTTTATTTAAATAATTTTGTGAAACCAAAATTTTTGTCAGTTCCGGAACTTGCGGGGTCATTGCACTTCAGGTACCGGGGACCGTGGCAAAACAAATCCTCATACAATCGGCGACCTCTGAGGGGATTAGCTTTCCGACGGTCACCAAGTGTAGGGCAATTAATTCTCACTGGGCTGCTACGATACACACGATTGTATCCCACAGGAAAAGCAAACATGGTAGAAAGTGAGATACTATATTTCTGGAAGAGGACATGGCAAAACAAATCCACATGCAATCGGCGTCCTGTGAAGGGATTAGGGCTACTAACTCTCATTGGAGGTCGGCTGCCACGATATTGGAACATACCATTGTGTCCCACGTGAAAAGCAAACATGTTACAAAGTGAGATTCCGTATTTCTGGACGAGGACGTGCTGCCTCTTATTAAAAGATGTGAGTGGCTGGTGTCAATATCCAAAGTCGTAGATAATTACGATCTGAAGGGGAGATCCGAGGTGTCAAAAAATATGAGGAGAGGCACTTATTGAAAGGCAGTGGTAGAGAAGACGTCAGAGAGGCAGCGACGAGACGTGAGACAGGAGGTGATGGAAAGGGGGGTGTGGTGGTGATGATCGAAAGGAGGTACAGACAGAGTTAGTTGCATAGGTGACGTAAAGCAGAGACTTAGTATAGGAAGGTGATTATAGAAAGAGCTGGTAGGAAGATTCTAAGCAGTCGTCACTGTTTATGAAATAGGCGGCTTAAGCAGCAATAGAAAACACACACAAAAGAAACACCAGCTTCCCCGTGACATAATCGAGAAACATATCCGAATATCTGGTCTTGGAGAAGACCGGGACGACAGAAAAAGAAACATACAACAGAAACCACGTTGACAGTAGGAATAAATATCAATTCAGTTAATTAGAAGCAAGGCTGTGAAGTAATTATCAGTTATGCACCCTCTGGCCGCAGTAGGTCCTTAAGTAAATCAAGGAAATTTCCGTGATGTTAGGAAAAGGGAGAGAACAGGGCTGTAATTAGCTTCACCCTCTGTCGTCGTCCCCCACCCACTACACACGCACGGAAACAAATATATCAACCCGATGCTGATTAGTTTTCCAAATAAAAAAGGAAGGAAGGAAATTCCCTCCACGAGTTACAGGGCAAGGTTAAGGGGGGAGGAATGGCTGAGATCCTACCGAAAAGCAAATTGCTCGTCTCAGTTTCAATGAATGGTTACCAGGGACGCAGACTGCGTGAGAAAAGAGAAAGAATATTCCTACGTGAAAGGTAAGAAGAATTGGAGGAATGTCACCCCCCACACACACACACAATTCAAGCTGAAAATACGTCAGAGTTTTAATTAAGGGTAAGGCACAAGGGGAAACGACCAAACCGAAGTTAACCTGAAAGGAAAACTGGAATTAATACTCTAAACGCAACCCTGGCCGACCGATGACAAAAATCGACCCCCTTGGGCCAATTCAATCGACGTAGTCACATTATTGTCCACATACAGTTCATATAATAAAACATTACTTTTCATAAAATGTAGTGCTTGAGAGATTTTAAGTCCTTAGGAAGAAATTTACCTGATGATGTCCCAAATCTGAGGACGAAACGTTGTCGGAATTGAATAAAACAAACTCGCTGTGTCTCAGGTTAATTGTATACAATCCTTTTGAAGAAGATATATAATATTAAAGAATTGTATGAGGAACATATACAGAATTTTTTATGATTTTGGAGGGAGGGTGAGAGGGTGTTGAAACTGTCTTTAATCGTAGTTAGAAGTGTCTATTTGTGAAGTAGAGAAGGGATGTACGGCCATCAGACACGACCGAATCGACCCAAATTTACTGAAGCGTTTCACTGCACGCTTTGAAAACCTCTCAAGGATTCCAACTGCCTATCTATATACTTTTTTCACCAACAGCTACATTTATCTGTCTACGTTTAAAGAAACGGTTCAGTTAAAAACTCAATGATAATATTGAAGAATATTATAGTAAAGTAAAGAAAGTGAAAGGATTAAATTCAAGGTCATTGATAACTAATTTAGAAAAAAAACGAAAACGGGAAAAATGTCGACCGGACCAGGGACTCGACTGGAAAAATTCTCCAGATATAATGAACGGACAGATAGATACTTCCTTCTTAATTAAGAAAGAATAATAAATGAATAAAAGACATACAGCAAATTGGAGAGTAAAAAATGGATTAAATATATATATATATATATAAATAAAGTAATTGGGACAAAAAACATTTTCCATGATATTTTTCGGTATTCCAATTATGTGAACGAAAATAAATAACTTTTTTTAAAAAAGTTATTTCATTATGGATGTGATGGGACATTTCCTTTAATTATTATTATAATAATAGGACGATAAAGGAGACAATATTTTTTCAGAATTTGGGACTTCATAAGTAAACCAGCTTTAAGGGGTGAAAACAAGGCGTCATACCAAAAATATCAAGATTAAAAAAATCTCATTTTCTCCGTAGATCTAATGAAGCTGCATTCAGATCTGACTCATCCGTAATTTACAATTTTTCATTTAAGAAGCTACTTTTCTCCCTTCCTTAACCTAACTCGAGGTTTTGGAAACGACATAAACATTTGGTAACAGCTGCAAGTGTCGGGAAACATTTTGCCCATTTTCTAGTCGGCTCTTATTAAAGCAAAGTTCTCAAACTTTCTCTCTCTCTCTCTCCCTTTTACTCGGGGGAGGAAAATTCCTTACATTACATATATCTATCTCGAGACAATGTAAATGAGAGCAAAATTTCTCCAGACATAACGAACGGACAGTTAGATAGTTCCTTCGTAATTGAGAAAGAATAATTAATTAATAAGTAAGAGAAATACAGCCAATCAGTGAGAAAAAAAATGGAATAAATATTTAGTTAATATAATAGTATAATTACGATAAAAAATTCATAATTTTTTTGTTTTACTATTATGTGAATGAAAACAAATCAATTTTTTAAAAGTTATTTCTTATAAGTTTCAGCATAAAATGCATTTAAGGATGTGGTGGGATATATTATTTAATCATAACAATAATAAGACGACAAAGGAGAAGAAAAGAAAAAGGCAGCCGCAAATATTTTTCAGAATTTGGGATTTTTATATGTACAAAGCGTTAGGGGATGAACAAGGCGTTATACCGGAAATCAAGATTCCGTAGATGTAATGAAGCGGCATTCAGAGCTGAATCGTCCGTAATTTATAATTTTTTATTTAAGGAGCTACTTTTCTCCCTTCCTTAGCCTAACTCGAGGTTTTGGAAACGACACAACAGCTGCAAATGGCGGGAAACATTGTCTAGTCGGCCAAGTTCTCAAACTCACTCTCCGCCTCTCTTAACTGGGAGGAGGAAAATTCTTTACATTATATGTATATATATGTATCTCGAGACCAGACGGCATTTCTTTAAGTGTCTAAATGACTGGAAAATTTCTCCAGATATAACGAACGAACGGACAGATGGAAAGATAGAGAGGTCCTTCTTAACGACGCGGAAGAGAAAACGCTAAATTAATTTTGAAACTCGTTTTTCCATTGCGCTTAGCATAGTGAAACCCGGACACTTAACTATTAATGGAGGGAGAGAGATCACAGACTCCATTAATGAATATTATGAAGGAGGCCGTGTAATACGCAACGTTTGCGCTTGCTTTCAAGATAAAACTGCTGTGCGGACAAGATTCCAGGAACGACTGAAACGTTTTCCCTCTCCCGCTGATGCATACCGCATACATATGTACATATTATCAACGAACTTCCTTACAGCTAATGTAGCAATGTAATTGCAATTCACAAACTGAATAAATTAAAACATCAAGACAAACAGCTACGGGGGCGTGTAATTAAAGGTTAATGCAAATGATAAGGAAAAATTTTAATATCTCAGGTAATTTATCACTCATTTTTAAGGATATAATATTGACTACTGCGGAAAACGAGAAAATAAGGATGTGAGACGAGAGAGAGAGAGCGGAATATTCCGCAACATGTGAACCGTGTGCTTATTGCTCCGAAAGGTTATTGGGAAAGTTGTTTCCAGTTGTTTCAATACAAAATTGAATATTATAGGCCAGCTGCTTCAATTACAAGTAACACTGTGAGAAAACCCATTAATTATATATTTTTCTGATAGAAGGTTTAGGCAGAGACGTAAAAGGACCAATCAGAGTCCGTTTGCTGCCGACACGTCACAGTCTGCCAAGCACCAATCAGGAGCCGTCACACATGTCAGACTACTCCATAAACCGTCAGAATTTAAATAAGCTCATCTAACAGCAACTCTTGACAAAAAAAACACGTAATATTTTTCCCCTTCTCCGCGGAAAAACAATTTATTATTTCAGGAAATAAATATTCATCTTTTTTTAGTGACAGTAAATCGATTTCGTTAAAATTCTCGTATAACAGATTTATTATTCAGACGCTTTTCCGGCGAAAAACTGTTGTTTTAAACTGCAGCATACAATCAGACAAACACATAAAAAGGCAATTTTGAATAAGATGCAAACAAGGACCAAAAACGTCAGAAAAAGAAATTATTTTTTTCAAAACGTTCCGTTCCCTGCTACCGGATATCTTCAGTTCATAAATAAAAATATTAATAAAAAAACCGGCCCCCGAAACACTTTAGAAAGATTTTAATTTATAAACTGAAAAGGACCCGTAAATTAGACACGGGATGTTTTTACAATTCTTCTGCCCTTGAAAAGAAAATTTTTCTAATTTTCAAACAACATTTTGTACATAAAATTATCTTTTCGTTGCATACCACCAAATGCAATATCAATTTTTTTAGTATACCCGAATAAGTCTCGAAGGGTAGACAAAAAGTATTAATTTGCATATTTTAAATGAAAAAAACACTGAGAAAGGTGGAGGAGACTGTTGTAATTCTTTTAAATTAAATGCCTATTATTTTTTACTTTTCCCCGTTTTTTTCATATTATCCGTAACATTAAGTCAACATTAATTTAATTGTTTTAATAACTGTAATTAAAGAAGCGACCTTTGACTGACAAGGTTTCTTATTACACAATCCCGGACGTTTCGGTACCTATTTGTACCCCTTTCAAGGTTAACAATTCCGTGTAAAGACAACACAGTTTTCCGACTTCAAAATTTACAAAAAATAAAAAGACTGCCAATTATTCATGCATATACAAATTTAATCACTACGTTTCGTGTCCCTTTTTGTGACTTCCTCGGGCATACTACAGAAATACTATTACAAGAAATTTAATATGTGGTTCTAAATTACAATTTTTTAATTATTTTTAGTTCCGTGAAATCTTGTTTGCCTTCAATCGTCTCGTGTAGTTTGTTTCATTTCACAGAATTGTTAACCTTGAAGAGGGTTCAAATATGGTACAGAAACGTCCGTTAAAGGTCGTTTCATTAATTTCGGTTAATATAAAATGGACGTAAAACGTCTAGTATTCCACAACAATTTCCCCGGTCAAGAAAAAATGGCTGCATATTTCTTGTATGGTTGGGGAAGAACGTCGATAATAGAATCGATATTTTTTTGTTTGCACGTTAATTGCAGTCTAAAATGGCCGTTGCCGCCTTCTGAATGATAAATTTGTTGCACGATATATTCTTGAACGTCTGCCTCTAGTTTCAACTCCTTTCGCACTCAGTATTTCTTTCCTTGTTTTTAATTTACCAACTCTGTTTAATTCGAGACTTCAATTTACCTTTCAACTACAGAGAGACTTTTACGACGTAATCCATTTCCGGTCCTGTCCTCTTGCATCCAGAATCCTGCAATCAATTTTCCATCAGCTTTTCGAGGACTTTGGCTCTGTTGTCGTGATTCATATGCTAATAGGATTTTCCCCCCTGCCCTGGTGAAGGGGGAAGGGATGTCCGGGCCACGACCCGCGACCCTTCAAGTCGAAGGACGGACCAGAGCAGATGTTGCCGGGGAAGCTAATAGAAGTTACTAGGCGTTTGTTATGACGAAATCGCAGCCAAACAACCGTCAACTCTGCAGCAGGCTGAAGAGGAACGCACAACCTGTTTGAAGATGGGCGACAACAACGGGCGCCTTGTGCCGAATGTCAAGCAGTCACAAACAAGTCCGACCACGTCATCCGTCGTCCATTAGTCAGCAACTCCTCCTCCTTCCAGAGGCCGCCACAAATAGACTTTGAGGGAGCGACGATCGGCAGAGGAAACACCACACGAGGTGGTCATAGGATTGCAACAACAACCTCCTCCTCCTCCACTCCGGACCTCATACATATATGTATACAAAAAACAGCAAACGTCCGTCAGCGGAACATGTAGACACGTGACGTCACTCGGTGACGAACCCGAGACACGCAAGATTTCCACGGTAAAGTGGTCCAAAAATCTTTGAATGCTTAACCTTCCAAAAAAAAAGAATCCCTACATATGGAACAAAAACTCTCGTTTCCTATTGAATAAATTTAAATTCAAAAACCGGACAATTTCACAGACAAACCAAGTTCCCAGTTACTCTTTGTCACTGGACATTCAACTACAGCATGCAGTCATGTTAAATCATTTATTTCACGAATAAATACTATATACCAAATATAAAAAAACTGTAATATCCTCGGATATAAGTTATCCTAAAAATAAAGAAAGAAAAAGTTTACAACTCTTCCTCATATTTTGGGACTTCGACGGGTAATTTTTTTTTCAGGATTTTTGCAGTAGGTATGTACTTTAAATAATAATTTAGACCAAAAAATTGAGGTCCAAATTAAAAAAGAAAATCATTTCACCTGCGTACTTAAAAATATATTTATTTATCATATAAGAAATTGTTGTTAAAAATGTTTCTTATGGAGCGTGGAGTTATATGGATGCGAAACGTGGACGATAGGAGTTGGGAAAAGGATAATAATAAAAGCCTTTGAAATGTGGTGATGAGATGATGGGGGTGGATAGAATCACAAACGAGGAAGTTCTAAACAGAATAGCCGGAAAGCGAACAATGTGGATGAGGACGTTGACCAGGAGAAGGGATAGATTAATAGGCCACGAGGGTCTTGTAAAATTAGTATTAGAGGGAAGTGTGTTGGGTGAAAACAGACTAGGGAGGCCAAGGATGGAATGAACTAAGCACATTACGGAGAATGTGCGTTGTGCTAGTTATAACGACATGAAAAGGCTTGCGCATCAGAGCAGTCGTAGGCTTGAAAACTTAAAAATTTTCAAATCCTGAGTGAATATTGCCCGGTAAAGTCCAATAAAAAATGACGAATAAAACATTTAATAGAAAAAACTGCTCTGTTTGTAAAAAAAATATTTAAAAAAAATAGACGTCAACTGCATATTGAAAAAAAGATGTAAATCCGTCTGGAGAAACGTTTAAAAAAATATTAAATATAATGTACATTAACTTTCCTGAGTGTCGTTGTTTATAGGTAACATCGCAAGAAAAGTGTAGACGTCCAACAGGATACTTACCTGTAAAAGAAGAAGAAGAAGCAAATTAAAAAAACTGTGAAATTTAATTAAGCATTACAAAAAAACACGTGCTAACTGCGGTCATAAAACCGTTCTTTCGTAAAATATCTTAAAGTAACAGGTTCATCAGATGCATTCCAGAACTAAAAATTAATTAGTCTATTCTCAAAACAAAAAAAAAATATTTTTTGTTCATTGTATTTGCTCCTCTAAATGACTCGTGTTTTCCTTGAAGTTGAAAAATGTTAGATTTGTAAGTGTTTAAGGTATTTTTATGTTAATCTATAATTAATAAATGGTTCAATACACGACGTTTCGTCCCCTTAAGTTTTGGGACCTCATCTATAATTTTAACTATAGAAATACAATGTAAAAGTTAAAAAAAATATAATATAAATTTTAATTTTATGAGGAATTGTACCCATATACTTCGATTTTAAAAATATAACAGCGTCCGTTCACAAGCTGGTCGTTTGATTGAATCACGTGTTGCCTGACCCGCTATGGTTTGGCTTCATATGTGACTCCAAAACTCCGTGCTTTGATACTGATTTGGAGGAAAATGTGCCGAAACGTTGGCATTAATTAAATTTTAAAAGAAGACGTAAAGACTCTGTAAGAGAGTCATAAATTGTTTTATTACGTATAACGGACGTTGGAAGTTTGAACTGTTGATTGATTTTTACTGATTTAAAATATGGCGTCAGGGGCTGAAATTTCCGATTTGGAAAAGGTCTAGAGAAAATTTCCAAGTCCACCGTAACCCCCTAAATATCGTATTCCACTTAACGTTAATTTAGATCGGCACAATTCCTATCATCCTGTGATTATTTTCTCTTAAAAGTGGAATCGTCGGTTGCGTTTGGAGCTTTGCAGACGACCAATAAAGCAGACAGACAGAGAGGGAGAGAGAGAGAGAGAGCAGCAGCAGTTGAAGGGCAAATGTCTGTGAATGTGAAACGAGAATGGAAGTTGCAGGTCGTTCATCCGCAGAGCCCGTCGTCCATTGAGCGTGGTGGAACTGAATAGGTCCATCGCCCGTCCCCGCCATTGTCGGGTAAATAACACTACGTGCCTCTCCCTCCCCCCCTCGGCGCCCACTCACACTCGGTATACAAATCCAAGAAACAAATACAGCACATCGCAACGCCTCTTTTAAAAACTCCCCCTAAAGAAAATATTAATACACAGCAGTACGTTGAAACGTAAATGAATAAATGTGTGGAACAACGGCTTACCGTCGTTACGCTGGCCATATTTGCAGACAAGACTGCTCCTTTTAAAACAGTTTCAAAAAATAAATGGCATTATTTCAGGTGTGTAGGAGCTCGCGATCAGGTAAATAATAAAGCAGGAATGTAATTAATAAAGGGATCCAGAAGGGATGACTGTTAGCTATAAGGTTTTCCCGGTGTATCTGCTGCTTCAGTAGTTGTTGGGCTTCCAGCAGGGTGAACGTAGGCATTGGCTACGACGTTTCGACGGCGGTCACTGCCATCGTTTTCAAGTGCAGCTTTGCGGCTCAACCGTTTCAATGTGATACGCCCCTATAGCTAACGAAACGTCGTGGCCAATGCCTACGTTCACCCTGCTGGAAGCCCAACAACTACTGAAGCAAGTGCAATCATGTTTAACTGATAACAGAACGTCAGAAGAGGAAATATAAATCTATTATTTTGGGGGGGGGGCATAAATTTTCTCTTCCTAAAGTAACGTTCAAAAACAGAGGAGGGGCGGGGGCGGGGGTTGGAAACTTCAACTAAGACGTCCAATTTCCAGCGACTGATGGATGACCTCCTGAGGAATAGGTAGAGTGGGGCGAGTGTGAGAGCAAACAGCCGCTAACATCTGTTGTCGCTGATCTGCCGAGCAGATGCCCTGCATCGCTCTCTCTCTTTTTTTTATGCAAATGCTATCTGGCTGTCCCTGATCTCTCACTCTCGAGGGCCATTGTCCGTCAGGTCGACGACGACGCGAAACCCGTGCTGTGCTCATGAGTCTGTCTGTCGGTGCAGATGTTTGGCGGGATAGAGATCGGGGGATGATGATGGCCGGGGGGAGGTGATATTGTGGCTAAAGCGGATTGGGATATTACGAGCTGCAGGGAACCTCGCGTATGGAAAACAGGGTAGGGGGGGCGATTTGGTCCACCACAGCTCTGGGGCGATGGGGACGCACACGTGAGACAAATTACCTTCCAAGGATCAACCTATATTAATCCATTACCGGGGATAACCCTAACACCTCGACTTTACACGGGCGTTGATACACTCATGAAATTTAAAATAACATTACGTATCTGTGAAACCATTTATGACGTACAGCGGTACCATGAAAAAGCTCAAAAATGATGGACGAAACGTTCTATCAAAAGTGTTGAACGACACAAAAAATTGTCATCATCCATAAATCTCACCGGGTGAGGTTACACACCTACATACGAACGAAACGTCGTGTAAATTTTTTTTCTGGCGTATAGGTTGCCGTACTATTTATTTATTTAAAAAATCCAATAAACTTTTCTGACTTTCAATAACTTAAATAAGATTGCATTTTCTACAATTCATTAGAAAATTAATTAAAAACTGAATTGAGAAAAGTTTGTTGTATTTTCTGATGCTTGGCCTGGGAATTTGCATCAAAGTCAGTTAACGTTCGTAATTTTGTATATCTAATTCCTAACTTCTAGTAAAAATGTCATTAAATATAAGTATGAGCGTGAAGCACAACTATAATTAAAATCTTGGTTAAATTTCTCTAACAAATTAGTCAAGTCAAGATTACAGTTAAAGTTTCTAATGAATTGTAGAAAACGTAATCTCATTTAATGCTGACTTGTGGCCGTCTTTTTTATTTATTATGTTAAAAAATTATTGTCTGTTCGATGTTAATTGGTTTACATTTTTTTTATGAAGGTAGAAACAGTCCTTAAAGCAAAAGTATTAGTATAAATGGTTTTACTGAAATATTAAGTGTTTATTTGAATATTTTTCCAGAATCTATGGAGAGTTTGATCACTGAAGACATTCAAGCTGGAAGAAGTCAGGTTATGGAGGTGGGTAATAAAACGGATTTCGGCATCACCAGGCAGAAGCTGCAAGATGTTCCACAAACGTCATCAACTTATGAGCAAATTGAAGAGGAAGAGGACAATTGCACTTCCTTTCATGTGCGGGGGAAAGCCCCGACGAGGCGAGGCATAAAGTCAGCAACAGGTGAGTCTTTAACAAGTGTGTTGTGCCGCTAATGAAGACTCTCGGACACGTGGCCTCATTTAAGGGTTGGCACGTGGCATTTTCTGTTGTCCTCACGCGAGGGAAGGGAGGGAGGGAGGAAGGGTGACGTATCAGGAGAGCCGCACAGGCCTGCCAACAGCCACATCTGCCTTCCTTCCTTCCGTCATTGCTGGGTCAACATACCAATTCCTATCAGAAAAACGAACAAGATTCTATTTAAACCTTCCGCGTAACGAAATGAGGATATCTTCGGTACACCGATAGGTTACTCAAATTTTGGCGTCAAACATGGCGGCCCTGGAACCGACTGTATTAATCCCCTGGAATGGCTTTCGGGCACGTACGAATATGACCGGCGCAAA
Source organism: Eucriotettix oculatus (assembly GCA_034510155.1). NCBI lineage: Eukaryota > Metazoa > Arthropoda > Insecta > Orthoptera > Tetrigidae > Eucriotettix > Eucriotettix oculatus. The sequence goes on along the minus strand of CM067382.1, from coordinate 66,096,116 downwards.
TTTTCGCAAAAAGCTTGCGTGGGAATCGGGGACCCACGAAGAAGACACCGAAAATTTAAATACCAGGTGGTTACCTTTAGCCAATGGGGGTTTCGATTATAAAAGATCGTTTTCGTGATTATTGCACACGGTAGTGAGACTTTTTTTAAATTTTTTTATTACACTAATTACACTAATAGCCTGTTTTCTTGAGTATCTATAACAGGCCTTATTTTCATTTCTTACAATATTTGTGTTACAGATGTATTCTATTTTATTTTATAAATATTTATTTTTTAACAATAATAAAACTAATAAACTAAAACTAAAGACAGAAGGGTGAAGGGTGAATGGGAGTAGGAGGATTGAAGGGAAAGTGCAGCTGGCGGAATATGGAAGGGAAGAAAGGGAGAGGAAAACTATGTTAAGTCATAGCTGCTTCCATCCTTCTTTTACATTACATTACAGACTGAAATTTTTTAAAACCTTTTTTATAATACTTTTATATATATATATATACATCAAATATGGAAGTATATTTTTGCAGGGGGTCTGTAGAGCACAAGTTCTACCAGTACAGATGTGAGACTGTGTGAATTATAATCCGGCTGTGAGAAATTGAAGGAGACGGAAGGGAACCGACGCTAGGTTGCTGAGAGTATAAAGAAAAAGGAATAGCGGAAGTCCCGGGTCGATTGCCGGTCCAGTTGCAGATTTCTCCATCCTGATCCTTCAATTCAGTTTCGTATCCACCATGGCTGGACTTCGTTCACAAGAATTTCTTCCCCCGTGGCTTCTACAGCTGTGTGAGGTCAATTTACGCCACACTGTCACAACATATCCTCCGAAAATCGTCACCCACAAAGTCTATGATGTGACGCGCGCACACACACACGTACACACAATAATTCAAAACCTGCCTCACGCGGGGGGAAATCAATTTCACGCCACATCCGTTTCCATGTTTCACACTCCGTCCGTCTGCTTCAGTGGGTGGCTGTTAATATGTGAGGATAAATCGCCACAACAATCTCAATTTCCACCCTACAAAAATGGTAATCAACGGTCAAAAGAAGTTCGTTATGTCCTCTTTTTGGTCTATATAAAGGACTGTGTGTGTGTAAGTTTTGGTTGGTCAATAATCCACGCAAAGTAGAGTTGCTTGACCGACACAGAAAAAAGAAAATCCCTTATGTTTTATCGTGAAGAGTGTGGGGAGAAATTAGAAGGTTAGAAAAAAGATGAGAATTTTATTTACAAAAGAAATTAACTAGGGAAAAAAATTAATGAAGAAAATATTTACAAACTTTGAGGTTTGGTGAAGTAATCAGATTTAATACAACCTCAGGTTAAAAACCACCTCCTTTGTAGTGCGTCGTTTCGCATCCGTCTCCTTCAATTTCTCACAGCCGAATTATAATTCACACAGCCCCGCTACCGCGTGGAATAGCCACGAAATCGATCGTTAATAATCGAAACCCCACTGGTATTTAAATATGCTGTGTCTTCTTCGGGGATCCCCGATTCCCACGCAAACTTTTTGCGGAAATTTCCGCAGGTCATATTCGTACGCGCCCGAAAGCCATTCCAGGGGATTATCACGGGAGGCTCCAGGGCCGCTTGTTTGACGCCAATTCCAAGTTCCCAATCCTTGCTAACTTAACATTAAGAAATAAACGAATATCAACTATCGCGTTACAGTGCAATTTTTTCATTGTGATAGGTTACCAAATGGTGGCCATTTTTGTTGCAAACTGCGTGCTGTTTTCCTTAATTCTTCGTCACCGTGTTTTCCTGTCATTTACAAATAATCTGCGCTGTGTTCACAACACTCTGGTCTACAAACGAAACCTTTATTTGTTTGCCTCCAATATCTCTGTTGAAGGACTAGAAAAAAAAATTAAATACTGTACACACGAAAAGAACTCCATACTTCAGCGAAAATTTTCAAGATTGAGAATCAACTCAAAGATGGTAAAAAATATATTGTGGAACAGAAGAAAACATGCGTGATTTGGAGTACTTATCCCGCTCAGGACGAAATAAGAAATGTTTTAAACACACACTTCAGGAACCTATTTGTTGTTAGTTTTATCCAGTCATGTTCAAGGTTAATATTTAATATAAATCTCCAAGATGTGACTGGTGTAAGCGGCTCTTGTGTGGCTGAGAACAGACACGTCTCTCTCTATAAATACCAGCTGCCCCTGAGGATCTTATCGCCAGCCACACGTCGGTGGACCAGGAGGCAGCGTCAAACCTCAAACAACAACGAGAAAGCAACAGCAACGCATTTCTGATAGAATCCCGACATCACGTCAATATGAGAAAGTCGCTAACATCGTGAGAAAACGTTTCAAACCCACCAAGTGAAAGGGAATCGGGAAACAGCTGATTTGACACTTCTTCGCCGACAGTCGTTTTCTCTTGTGTGTGTTTACACGAGACATCTTGCAGAATAAACTCTGTCGTTGCGACGTCATCACTCACTCACTCGTGCTGTTAAGATGATGCGCGCATCACTTTAGAATTATACAAGTCACTCGTTTCGTACCAACAAACAACCCCGCCAAAAAATACAGCTGCAATTTATTTAAATACGTAAAATGTTATGTCTTCAAAAATATTCAATTTTTTTTGGTATTATTATAACGGCATCAACTTCGGTAATTAATTTAAAAATTCTTAGTAGCAACCTTTTGAAATAAAAATTTGAAATTTAAAATTCAAGGAGCTTTCGGTTGACAAATTAACCATGATCGTCTGATAACTGAAATGACAAATTACAAAAAGTAAAGCAATTTTAATATTATAAGTTCACCCAGAGGTAGAGTGGCCACCCGGTAAGCGGGAGGTCCGGCCTTCGAATCCCTGGTCCGATCGACATTTTTCCACCCTTGTCTTTCTTCTAAATTTAAGATACGCTCCTGCTTGAGTTTCAATTCAAGCATTTCTACTTTCTTTGAGAAGAATCCGGTTGGTTTAAAATACTCACGATTACGTCTCCTGACGCTTTACAGAGCACGATGATTCTGTTGCTGTATTTTTTTTTCGGTGTATTAATCGGGAAACTTGTTGCGTCACTTTACAACATTTTCAGTTACCGACAAATGTGTTTGTGTGTGCGTCGTTTTAATTAGCTTGTCAAATCGCCGGCCATTAGCATAAAGTCCCTCTCCTTCCCTTCCCTTCTCTTGCCCAGTCGGTTGGAGCCTCAAAGAAACTATTGCAGGGATGCACACGAGGGTCAGTTGCCGTCCGAGTGGAAAACACGTCCGTCCCTCCCAACCCCCTTTTCTTTTTTATTCAAATCCAGTTCTCCGTTGCGCCACCGTGAGGGAGGGGGAGAGGGCGAGGGTGACGACCGACCGTCCAGCTTTGAGACAGACTCTAGTTAGTCTCTTTGCGTTACTAATCTTCATAAACGTTCCCATTTCGTGTCGTTAACGTTTCAGCCTTTTTTTCATCCGTCACGCATTTCAGTTTCCCTACAACCGCCATTGCTTCTATCTCTACCACTCAATCAGTAAGTCAATGGATACGTTTCAATTAATCTGGCTTTTAGAAAAATTCACAAGTAAACATCATTCGGAAGGGCGTGAGAATAGTACCCAATAACCCCACCTACCTGGTGCAGGTTTTCTATGGTTTTCTCCTTGCGTCTCTTTTAGGTAAAACACCATGAGGGTAGGATCCTTATACTACATCCCCTAGTCAATCTTTGGCTACCTTCCTGTACTTTCCACATCCCACCCGCCACTTTTCAATTCCTTTCCTATGTGGGGAGTTACCTGTTTCAGGATCACCCTCATCATGTAACCTGTTAACTAAAAAAAAAAGACAAATAAGACAGAAAACACCTTTAAATTTATTTAATACACCTACGACGTTTCGTCCATATTTGTATTTCACAGTTTATTCATTTGTATTTAATCATCAAAATATTTATTTATTGAATTCATAATGTTTCAGTTAAATTTAAGTATTGTTCACCCTTAACAGATATATAATAATCTCGTTTAACAGCCTACGTTGGATCATAATCTATAGAGTTGCAGGTTCTATACGCCCTTTAGGGTAGGACCTGTTTTGGCCTGAAAAATCGACAGAAACCTTCTCCGGGGGAAAGCACTAAAATACACCAAAATTTCATGGCAATCGGATGAATGGTACAGGAACGAATCAGTCGCAGAGAGCAAATGACTGACGTGGGATCCGTTTCTGGCCTTAAAGTGGGGAAGGAAGAAACCTAAATCGTCCAACATTGAACAGAAACCTTCCCTGGATTGATCACCGCTAAAAACAACCAAAATTTCATGGCAATCGGAAGACTGATAAAGGACAAACATGAAGTCGCAGAGTTGATGATTGACATCCGACATTTCCCTAGCCCTGAAAGGGTAGGGGAAGGATGAAAAATCAATTCTTCGAAAGATGGACAGAAACCTTCTCTGCTGTGATCACCGCTAACCACTAACATTTCACGGTCAAGAAGGTGAACCTTATAAATCGCAGTGTGTCCCGTGTATAGACGCCGCAGCGCGATCAGAATACAGAGGATTTAATATTTTTAATTGTCGTGATTAGACAACCTGTGAAGGTTCGTGCAGGGCGACGGCAGCCAAGCGGATGGACACTTGATCCGTTGTCTCAAAACTGATGACGTAAGCTGGCGTGTACGACTCGTCAGAGAATCCGCTGCAGGTGTCTTTATTGGTAACAGGAAGCCGATGAAACGTGTCAAGGTTAAACAGTAATTACTTTCCGACCACTCGACACTTCCCGTCTACCGACAGATAAAAAAAAACGCCGCTTCTTTTCCACGGCAGACGGACGGACGGACAGACGCTCGCTCTCGTCTGCCGCAATAAAGAGGAACAATACTACTCTTTTACGGGGGTTTTCCCTCCTCCCCTCCACTCTCATCACCTCAGCTCTGTTTTAACTACAGTCGGAAATGAAACCGGCTGCCGCCATTTTGTAGAGCAATTGGAGAGTCGCAGACAAAGCAAAATGGCCTGTCTGCTTTCCTCCCTCCCCTCCCCTTCCCTTCCTCATCCTAATAGCTGTTTACCTCCACAGACACGTGTGTGTTTGTGTGTCCCAGAAGAGAGGGAACCAGACTCGTTCACCTCCTTTAGAGGAATCCATGGCATGGCATGGCATGAGGAGGAATCCAGACAGCGTTGTCACAGCCTGGTGCCGCCAATCCTGATCCTCATACCCCTACACCTTTCCTCTGCTAAGCCGAGCAGAACAAGTTCCTGATCATACATCAAGGGGTTTCTGAATGATGTAATCTCAGTTTCGATCAGTGTCACCGTGTGACGAGGTTTGCGCTGGAGAACTGTCGAGTCCATTTTGGTTAAGCTCCCTTTCCTTAGTTTTATTGATCCCCACCTCCTGAGGCCTAGTGGCTAGCGTCGCTGTCCAACTACCCACCTCTCCCGGGTTTGAATCCTGGCGTGGACCCGGATGTTTGTGACGTCACGGTCACGGAGGCTGGGGGTTACTAAGACTGTTCTCTCTTTTCTTTTGCCCTACAAGCCCTTGTGACCCTTGGCCTCCTCTATAATCAGCCTTCTATCATGAGCCCTTTTCCTCTTCCATCCTCTTATTCGCATCTTCCTCTTCCGCAGTCGTCCCAAGGAAGAAGAAGATTGATCAATTTACACCTTTCATACCGTGATATGACAAAAGGCGATCAGTAAAAAATTGTATGAGGACTTAGAAGACTACAGGGCCTGGGGGTGGAGTAGACCAGGTTAGCTCAGGTGGTAGAGTATCCGTAGTTCCCGGGGTTGGATTATCCCTCCCCCCAGTGCGATCGACATTTTTTATCCTTAATCTTAATAAAGTCCAGATCGAATTCCACTTACGCCACCTGGAAGATTAAGGGTTTGATTTTGAATCCTTTTAACAACGATACTTTTGTATCGATTAAAAATTACGCACCCGAGGAGGTGAGAGTGCCAGGTGCTAGCATGTGAGAGGGAGGGACGCCATGACCGTGGGAAGGGAGATGTTGATGATGGACCCCAACCCTCCAGCATCCCAAACGATGCTCATTTCTACGAGAGAGAGAGAGAAAGTAGCGCCGTGGAAACTTCCGCTCTTCTGTGGGGGGATAAAAGGAAGAAACTACGAAGGCTCCCTCACACTGAGAGCGCCTGATGGTTCCCAGTATCCTTGTCAGGCGCAGAAGCACAGAGTACTTAAACAACAACCCTAAATAAATAAGTACACATTACTCGTCCAACTTGGAATGAGAGCAATTTGGGAAAAAACCGCAGGAAAATAAATATTAGCGACTTTATGCCAAGCAGAACCGTTAAATTAAGTAATATAGAAATAATGCAACCCTTAGCAGTCTCCAGATTTGGGAGGACTTTTTGGGTCATCGAAGTAAATATAAAGCGTTCGCTTCCGTCAACCCTAGCAGCTTGAATTATATAGATACTAAACCTATTTTAAATAGAGGATCCGGTAGGAAGAATAAGACGCATGGCCTATGAGCGACTGGCTAGATTCCTGAAAAGGATTAGGAATAATTAAGGGGATTTAAAGGAGGATCCGGTAGAAAAAAAGAAGACGTATGGTCGGCTTCCGAATTGTATACTCTGAATTTCCCAAACACACTGCTAGTTATAAAGTGTTCTAAGATTTCCTTTAAACCATTCATCAAGAAATTGCGGCCGTGGAATGAAACACTGTAGCCCCGGGATATTGAAAATTAATTCAACCAGCTAATATATATGTTTTTTCTATATTATCTACTTCCCTCTTTCTTCTGACGATTTTTTTAAAAAAAAATTACGATCAACATGACAATGATCCGGAGCTTGTTTGTGATACACCATTTCTTAATTTTAATTAAAAACCATAACCTATTTCGTTTCTACTTTTTCAATCGGCATTTCTCCCTCCCTGGCTCCCGTGCTTCGCTGATTAAGGGAACTACTGCTGATTAGTTTTGGCACGGTACAAAGATTCATGCTGCTGTGGAGCAGATTTTATTCGAGGTATGTAAAGCAGCCCCTCTATATTTCATCTCTGTGCACAACATTAAAGGCAGCAATAAACGAGTAAAACCAGTCTCGGGAAATATTATAGCCATAGTATGTAACATCTCTAAAAGGAAAAAAAGGAAATTAAATTGATTTGTGGAGCTTCGCGTTTAATACCTCCACATATGGAGTGAACCGATCCATGCTGTCCGTCTGCGTTATTATCATTATTATTATTACTACTGCTACTGCTGCTTGAACATGTGCGGGGATTATTAATCGTAACACTTATGCGGTTGGCTCACGCAACATTATCCTCTGCATTCCGCTTAACGGGTCACCTTTTTGGAGGCGATAAATCTTCCCCAGGGCAAATCCGTAGGCAAACACAGGAGGACACCTTTTTCTTGCAAAGGAATTCTCTTTAGAAAAATTCAACCAACGCTCTCGAGGAATCAATTATAACTAAGTAATTACGACGGACGGACTGTTTGGTGAATCAAAATAGATCGTGAAAAATGATAGAATAATTACTGGAGTGCCAAATAATTTTACCTGGCACTATTTTCGATTCAGATGATTAAAGTCGACATCAATATCCCTCCGCTGCAATATTTTAAGTAACCTGTATGAGGCACAATTACGCTGCAAGATCAGAGGCTGCGTCCCTCCACTTCCCAATCCACCGAGGATACGCAGATGGAAGGATCTCTCTGTCCAATATCGGCGGCGACACAAAATGCTGAGACGTGACTGTCAGATGAGTGCTCGGTTTTTTGCGGCTAACAGGATTGGAGTTTGGCTTGACTATTATTCACATATATATTCACTTTTTCTTTGTAACTCAAAGTGAAGTTTTTGCAATTAACCCCCAAGAATAATCCAAAGTGGTGAGGGTGGACTGAAAGGGGTGGCGGCCGACCACGCATTCATGAACAAGAAATCGGCTGGGCTACTGGTTGTCTGTCGCCCACTCCAGTAATTTAACTGAGGACGGGATCGCCCGTCGAAGAACTTGGAAGTGAGAAGATCTAAATTTCTCTTTAAGAACCCGATTCTCTCTGTCTGTATCATATTCTGCTGCACCATGAAATTCGAGCAAAATATATGTGACCAGTTGTCACGAAATTTTGATGAGGCGTTGACTCACTGTGATGGAGCAGTTGTGCACCATTGTCTTCAGACTCGGTCCCGTTTCTTTCCACCGTAAGAAGAAGATGACAGCGATGGTCCGTGATGCATATCAGGGGCGCTGCTCCGTCCATGGAATGCTTCTAAGAAAATCCCCCCCTTTTCTTTCTCTTTCTCAGTCAGTCTCTTCTCCTGTTATTCGTCAGTAAACAGGAAGCAAGGCCGGTGAAGGTCTGCATGCTGATTGTCTGCCTCATGGTGATCACCACTCGACAATGGACGGGCGCCATTAGCTCTGTCTGTCGTCTTGTCGCCCGCATTCGGCTTACTTATTGATGATATTAATATTCTAATATTTTTGAAAGGTTTAAATTTAACGTCTGCTATATATAACCAAACAATTGATGACCTTGTACAGACTTTATTCTATAACTTTACTCGTAACAACGTTTCGGCGATAACTACTTGTGGAAAAGTCCACTATTGTTGGACTGTATTGTTGGCTTCCGACTGTCGAGCTTGCATAAAAAATTTAAATATTAATGAGGAATTTTATTTATTGGCGCGCCAACGTAGGTTCTCCATTACATTATAATTTGCAAAGGTAATAAAATTGTAAATTCTTAACGAACATTACAACATATACATATTTGACGGACTTGCGAAAGTAAGAGGAATCCTTTAACCCCGCAAACGAAGCACTCGTTGCTTCCGCAAGTTTCCATCGACTCTATTAAGACTTATGAGGTTACGGCAGAGAGCAGACATTGAAAACTTGAAACTATATGAAAATTTTGCCAAGGTGTAAGCCATGCCCAGGAAGAGTATTTTCAATGTTGACCCTCACATTTTGACCGCGGTTATTTAGATACCCTGTTGCGCGGTAATAACTGGCTGTCAATTTATTTCATTTAAAAATGAATTTCAGTCGAATATTTATCATTTCACCATCAGCTTGGGTATGTGAAGGTCACAGTGTTATCCTCATCAGGTCTGAGTGATTTCAACTGATGGTGAGTTTTCTTCCTTGTGTGTTGCTGATGATCATGTCCCATGCACAGTGGACAGCCAGTGAGTGAGTGAGTGAGTGAGTGAATGAATGCAGCAGCAGTAATGGAAGCAACCTTCACCGGAGAGTTCAGCCATCTTGCGTAATGGACTCGGACGTCAGCTTTCCTCTGCAAGTGACCCAGGCAGGCGCGGGGTTCATCTTGATTGCTGGCCCAGCTGGAATATTCAAGATGATGGTGTAATTGCCTGTCCGGCCACGACGATGAGAAAGCCAAGTCTGCTCGTTATACATTCCGGCGTGAGAGGAGAGCGAGGTTGTCGAGATGGACGACCTGTCTTCCACTATCGAGTCAACACCCCAATCGACCAGCGAAGATCCGGCTCCTCCGAGGAAAGTACTTCCAATTACTCCTGAGAGAGAGAGAGAGAGAGAGAGAGAGACGGTAGCCACTGTGGGGATTATAGCACGCACCATTCACCCACGCAAACATAATCCTGCGCCGCCCACATTCCGACACGGACAGGCGGGAGGATCAGAGACACTCCAGGACCGGCTACTTGTGGCTCTCCATCAGGTGTGCTGCCAGGTGGAAAATATAATTTCGCCCCCCTCCCCACTCCTCTTCCTCTACCAGAATAATCCTCTGGACGTCGCCAGCAAACAAAAGAGGAAACGTTCTCGCTCTCCAGGAAAGTCCTACAGTTTCCCATCTTCAAAAGAAGATAGAAAACCACTCTTCCGATCTGTAACTATGACGGGGAAGAATTATTTAAGGCTGTTGTCAGGAAAGACAATTTTGGTGTGGTAAAGAGAGATTTCTTTAGAAATATAAATTACGTTTAATGTAGGCGAAAAATTACGGCGAAAATTGAAAATAATTAAAATTCTTTATTTATTCATTAAATTATAACACGACGTTTCGTTCCTTCGTTTGGAACCTCGTCAATCTACAAAAAATAATTATAATTGAAATAATTAATTCCAGGTACAGTCAAAACAACAATAAAATTTGTTCTAACTTACGGTTCTTCAAACCTTACAACAAAAAATACCTGAAATTGTCGTGCTATAAACTTTCCCTGGATATCGTCTTTTTTTTTGGAAAATATTAAAGAAAAAAAATTCTAAATAACGCTGATATGCTGATATCTTAACAAAATTAGTTAATTTAATATAATATTTTAAGGAAGATATTAATGGAAAATATGGTTCACAAATACAGTGAATAAACTTTTTTTGAAGGTAAATTCTAATTGGGTTGTAATTTTTAGTTGAATGGCGGACAAAACGTGCTGATAGTAGTAATTTATTAACTTTCTTAGTCAATTTTGATTTTATTTTTTAACGTCGCTGGGCCATTTTGTTTAAATGTACTAATATTTAAAAGTTCACAACACAAAAGGTCCCGGGTTTCGAATCGTGGCATGGGCTTTGATGTCTGTGACGACAAAGCCGAGTTGGAGTAGAACTTCTCAGGGCTTAGTTCCGTGGCGCTGCTGTCCCATTGCTTGACAACTGTCTTCTTAATTTTCTTATAACAAGGGTAAGATTCTGTTTCAATTGAATTGTGTATATTAGCTTTGGGCGATAGTAGCGTTGAGTTTGGAAATAGTTAATTCATAGTTAAATAAATCCAAATGTGTCTTTTAGTTTTTTTGGCAACAGGTGATCCTGAAACAGGCAACTCCCCGTTAACAGCATAGGAAGGGAATTGAAAAGGGGGGATGCAGTGGAAGGTAGAGGAAGGTAGCCAGGCTTGACTAGAGGCCCCCGGGATCCTACCCGGTGTTTCCCCTAAAACAGATCCGGGAATACCCTAGAAAACCTGCGTCAGGTAGGTCGGGCTAGATTGGGTACTAATTCCCGAATAATAGGAGATGAGATGAGAATTCTGTGGGGTCCCTTGTCAGTGTCTCCACCAGTTTTAGGGCCCTATGGGATCAGCGGACAACAACTGTTACGGTATTTCCAAGGAATTTAACCCCCCGTACATACACCTCCCGAAAAAGGATGAAGGTGCCTCGGCTTGTGAGAACCTTGAAAAAACAAACAGAGAGAGAAAATACGAGGCATTCCAATTCGCTATTAATCTGAGAGAAATACCTACGAGAGAAAACTACCAGAGGCATCTCTTTTTGAGTTTTTAATCAGGCCTAAGAGATTACTGCGAGTAGAAATTAAACAAAATAAAAGAAGTCAACGGGGAAAGTGAATCTGGTCAGGAAAGAGAGCGTCGCTGCTAATTGCACCGCTTCCACTGATTTGTTAAAGTTAGTAATGTAAAAAGTATTTTTTTAGTGTGGTTATACTGTGACGGTCACTTGTGGTGTATCGACTTTGAAATGTTAATGTCCACCCTGGCCTTACAAGCGGTGGTGGGGAGAAAATAAACTTGTAGAAACTGATACCGTTGGCAATACTGCTACAGGTGCTGGAAATAGGAAGCTGAATCAGCCACCGAGTAGGTTCTGGACATGACGGATCGCTCCGCCTCAAAACTGGCAACGTTCTCTGTCCATCTTCCCAAACAAAGTGTCTCAGCACATTCTCGTTAGAAAAATATTCGGCATACCGACGAGGGTTGGGGAGGGGAGGGAGAAAATACTCTGGGCAGGAGCCATAAGTTTTTCCGACGGATAATTAATTGCCCCTGAGTAATTCCTACTCCACTGCCGCTACTACTTGTTGCCTCCTCCCGGGATTTACGTCCCCGGGAACCTTGCCAAATGGAGTGTGCGTTCCGGAATATTTACGCCATTCCCTACCAGTTACCGTTGGCAACGAGTCCGGTATGGAGGGAACAAAATAACCTCCAAGTTCCCAGGTGCGGGCAATTAACACGCAGTTCCGCCGACGAAGTGACTAGGATAAGTGCTCCTCCTCGTCCCCGTGACTAATTCACCTGCACCTCCATTTTATTATTATTATTATTATATATATGTTGTTGCCTGGACATCCGTGATCTGTACCGTCGACCAGCAGATGTTGGAGGCATCACTTCACCGCAGTGGTCAGGATTCAATTGGAGATGAAGTTACGAAATTATATCTCTGGAAAATGGTGAGGAAACAACTTCTGGGTAGACGTCTTGATGATTGCACGGACTCTCGTATTACGCATCTGATCCCCTCTCTCTCCCTGATGACGAAAAGAGTTTATTATTTTTTATTAAAAACATTGGAATGATTTCCTAATTTATTTTCTTACTCTGCTTTCTTCAAATAATATTCTAATTTCTTCCTCTGCTTTCTTGGAGTAATATTCTATTTTCTTTTCTTCCTATAATTTCTTTCTTACCGGCCCTTTCCTGCTAGACGTATCACTGTGTCTCTTTCAAAGGGATAAGTCTAACCTGTTTGTTTGGTTTCTCTGATATCTTTCTATCTGACTCGCTTCTCATCTATCCTTTTCTCTTTCTTTCACCTGAAGAAGATGGCAGAGCAAGCCATGGAAACGTCGTGTTCAAACTTTATACTTACCCGGTTGAAAACCCGAGAATTGTTCATGAATAATATACACCGGGAAAGCCCACGTTCTCTTCTCTTTCTTTACTCAGACAATGGAATATCCGAAAAAACTCTGCACCCTTCTCTATTTTCTCCATCTCCCTCTATTCCTCTGTACCTATCACATCTACCACATCTTTGGATGCGTAAAAAATAAATAAATGAAGTCTATAATCAAGTTAATGAATAATAAATAAAAATTTTCGCGATTTTCCGGCTTATGCATTCGTTGGTACTTGATTCCTCTAATTCCAACCAAAACGTTTTAAAATATGTATATCAGAGTGTCTAAGCAATCAACCTCCAACAAGCCAGCGACTATCTCTCTCTCCCTATTTCTAAATCCCTGCAAGACTCACCAAGGGCTGTAGTGCCGGATATACAATACAACAAGCACCTTAATAAAACACATACATGTTGTTGGCTGTGGGTAGAGGGCAGCAATGTTCCTGGACATTCATGCATCTGCGAGAGAACGTCTTCGGAACTCGTTCTTTTGGTGGTCCCTTATTTTTTTTATTGTTTATTTTACTGCAGTCTGTAAACTGATTTTTCCTTATGATTTTTTTTAATAGACCATCTGCACACCTCACAAACTGTTCCGTCCGCAAATGTGGCCTTATTTTTTTTCCTAGTCGTCCAAAAGCCATTCACAAAGACGAAAATGCAACGTGTTGTTACGACGTTAGCAAAACAAAGGTCTCTTAGAGGGGCGCGGTAATTGTCTGGAAAGCCTCCAGTTCACCATCCCTCGTCCCCCATACGTCTTGATATAATGTGGAGCTGCACTCACGTTTCCTTTCCCCCAGATTACCGTAAAGGGCGAAACAGGGGAAAGGGAAGTCCTCTACCTTCCAGACTACTTCCGAGAATACAGGTTTTCCACCCCACACTCACCCGTTTCCATGTAAAGTAAACTGATCTGGATTCACCAAAGAACGGCGCTGCGGAAAAATAGCGAACAAGGGTTAGTAGATTTAAACTTAGGCAAACAAGTCCAAAAATAACGTGTTAAATATCATGAAAGGAGGAAGAAATGATCTGACTTCTCGAAAAGAGTTTCACAAACCAGATTCCTTCATCAGTTGGCAGCAATGAGATCTGGGCACGAGTGGTATTCATTAACTCACGGAGGCGTTTCCAATTGACTCCAGACAACGATAGACGACTCTCGAAAATATATATTCCATTAAGTAGATTTATTTCCGTAAGACTTTTACGCAGTCGTGTTTTCCTGGATCTTTCTATTTTCCTCCCTCAGAGGGGACACAAATTTCTACTCCTCCAAAGGTTGGGTATTTTACTTTCCCGCTATTTAACAAATTACTCTGTTATTGGCAAAGGAACACCAGAAAACGTCTTTCCCAACCTCCCCCCAAAAAATTTACTTTTCTCTACCTGAAGAAGTCCAAAACACAGAACGAAACTTCGATGAAACGAACTGAAATATACTGCGTTTTTTTACCGATTTACGAACATTCTGAATGTCAGATAATAGGATTATTGAATTAGAAATTTTTTGATTACAGGAACAGAATCAGAAAAAGCGGATCTCATTAACTCAATCAGAATTAAATAAGAAGTAGGCAACTAGATGTAGTCCAGTTTTATATCTGTCCTTTCAATCGGGACTTTGTTTATATATATTTATTATAAAGGTAAAAATTTAACGTCGTTGATATATAATTAAACAATTGATGACCTTTACAGACTTTTAATATTAAATTTAGTTGTAACGACGTTTCGGCCAGTTCTTTTGCCTTCTTCACGTTTTATTTCCTACCACAACAATGTCAATTCATAACAAAAATTTCATCAGAAGACAGGCAATAAGGTAGAGATCCCAGGCAACAAGTGACGCAACTCCTTTCCATCATTGTTCTGGGAGGAAAATACCTGAAGAAGGCATAAAAACGTGCCGAAACGTCGTTACAACTAAATTTAATAATTAAATTCTGTAAAAGGTCATCAATTGTTTAATTAAATATATATATATATTCATTTATTGTGATGAATCAGTGATCGCCACTGCGTCCCTAGTTTTTTTTCTGGCAATTTCTCGTAATTTTTCTCTTGACCTAAGAAGAAAAAGTTCTTCTCCAATAATTGTATTTCTATGTCTAATTTTCAGTGTTTACCCTCTATATTCAGTACTTCTTTTCGAAATTCCTTTCTAAAAAGGTTCTATTTTTTCCTTCAATATTTTCACGTTTGCTGCAATTTTTTATCTTGAATAATACTCCTACTTTACTTTTATACTTTGTTCATTTCATTCAATGCATCTGTTAAAATATTTTACTGTTATTAAATTCCGAATTTTAAATATAAACTTTACTTTTTCAGTGATAAAACTTTCGTAATTGATCTATTACCGTATATTATAATAATTATGTCATATATTAATAAACCATCCGTATCTACTAGATCTTTACAGGTCCTTGTATTTTTATTATTAAATTCCTGGGCTTGATGAATAAAACTGTTAACTTTAGAAGTCGTCAACGGAGTCCAGTTAATTAATCAACGTTTTACAGCTGGAAACTCATTCCTACCCACCCACCCACACATCCCACCCTCCCCCTCAAAATATACTAAATATTTAACAGTGAATTAGGGGTTTCAAATTTTAGTGTCACCAAACATACATATCTTTTGGTATCGCACCTTGTTATTCGTATTTTAGTGTTCACATTGAATAATTATTTACAGAGTCCACCAGGTGGGGTGAGTTGAGAGAGAGAGAAAAAGAGAGAGAGAGAGAGAGAGAGAGAGAGGAAGAGAGAAAGAGAGAAAGAGAGAAAGAGAGAAAGAGAGAAAGAGAGACGTGTTATAGGGGTGTCAGAGGCTTAAAATAAAATATAGTAGATCGACGCAGAACATTATGAGGGGGAAGAAAAGAAGCAGTGACAGGCAGGCCAACCTTGCGGCGGGCTGTAAAAAATACGTGTCTTCGGGAAGGAAGGTAAACACGCAGCGCAGGTAATCCGGACCTACTCGGTTGGTTCAGCCTTGCGTCACCTGATGGCAGCCTACGGTAAGGAACCAGTTAACAGGCAGCAGCCGCAAAATAGAAAACATTAACGCAGATCTCTTATCTTCACCATTTTAATATTACACATCAAGATGGCGTTAACTGCGACGCAGCTCAGTCGCTCATCATTTTACGACGTAGCAGAGGAACCCCACACGTCACTTTCGTAGTTTACGACGCACCGTAAAGTAACTAGTAACGGCACTTGGCGCCTATGGGAACGTGTAGTAATCGATGTGCGCTGTAATAGCCAGTAGAAAGCGTCTGGTCAATGAGGACAATCACCAGGTCCGTTGTGAAGATGTGTGTGATGAAGTAACTTCAGCCTTCAAAACACACGCGTGAGAAAAAAAACTCTCCATTTAATCTTAAAGTGGGAGACGAGACGAGTATTAGGTGAGGGATGCTGGCCACACCCCCGCCTACAATTGCTGACACTCTGCTTTTTGATTTCAACAATTATTAAAACCGTGCGATATCGTCACCAAACGTTGAAAGAATTTACAAAACCAAACAAGAATATTTATCCTGTTATATATACTGTTCAACACTCTTTGGTTTCAATTACAGCCACCAGTTCTCAATGAATGTTAAAAATAGTAATACAAATATAGTTAATAAATGAAAGGTGGACGGCCCATGCATGAATGGAGGCGCGCTCTGCCTCGTTATTTATGTTATTCGCCGGTAGTGAGCTGATGCCGACCACTTGGTATGCGAGTACGGTCCGCCATGCCCGTTGTCTTCTTCTTGTTACCCTGCATCAGGTTGCCTGCCTACCAATTACAGCGGCTCCCATTGCCTTTTATCCTCGTAATTCCTGGCCAGCCAGCCAGCGCCGTGCCTCCTTCCATTCTGTCTCCTTCCTTAACCTCAAAGTCTAGAGATTGTGACACAAACAACGTGCCGCGTAACGAACAACAACCACACGTCAGTTAATTGAAATGCGCGCGCGCATGCGCAGTCACGTAGCTCTTCGTCTCGGTTTAATGAATGAAACCATTAATTTCACAACAGCTTAAACGGAACCCAGTTAATAACATTGTCTCTCCTCTGCTTCAGAGACGGGTTCCATCTACCCGAGACTCAAAGTTGATGAATCACTCCCCCAAATTAATGATCCAGTGTCGTTTTAACCAAATAACCCAGTCTGTACAATATTCTTTTGAAGTCAAGACCCTAATTTTTGTGCTGGGGTAATTGGCGTGCCAATCACAAGCCAACACGTCAGCATAAATCAGTTGCTGCCCGCCAACTACATCAACTGCTTACTAATATTTATAAATACGTGCAACTGACGACAAAGATTCACCGCGTCTTATCTCAATCACTTTCTTTCTCTATTTCTATTGTGACGCGTATAAAGTTTCGTTGTATATATTTTTTTATCTAAATAAATTTACATTCTGTACGAAGTTTCCACACAAAACAGTTACCGGGGTAAACCCTGCAAGCAAACCCAGTCACAAATTTGAAGGCTGGCAGGCGCCTGACGAGTCTCAGTCCTTCGTCTGTAAGGATTTTGCGACTCTGTGAAAACCCCAGGTCAGCCAATGCCAGCAAGGTGGTTGACGCAAAAGATTACTAGGGGTGGATCCTACCCAAATTTTGAATTTTTTGGAGAGGAATTGCAGACGCTGCAACCCCGTTGGAGGACCTGGGGAAGTTATGAAACGCAGGGAGACCAAAGAGGTTTTTAGGAGAGGTGAGTTCGAGGACCTCATAAAAATCCATTCGGAAAAGAGTCGACGGTGAGAGGTCATAAAAAAAACGAGTTAGTGAAACTAAAATTCGAACTGGCTGGCTTCAAGAAAACAGGGAGAAGAGGCGATCTGGATCGACTGTCACCAGGAAACAAAACTGGAGACACGATTCCTGAACCACATCAGAGACCCGTGTACCTCACATGCCAACCTTTGCGGTCAACCAGGAAACTAGTAAGTAAGAAACAAAGGGCAAAAATCTCTCGCTCTGCAATGCGTATAAACAACCCTCAAAAAAGTAGATTAAATTTACTAAAGTCTATTTGGTTAGGGCTCAGCTGGGCAAATAGCATTTATTATAATTAATTAGTTTATAAATATTGTAATTTGTTGAATCGTTTACGTTTGTTAGTAATAAAACTGTTTTAAGTGTCAAAGTTGAGATTTATTGGCCACCATTCATTTTAATATATACTCTAAATTCTTTAACAAAAAACAATTTTGATAATAGAAATAAAGGGAACACGCTCAATTAAAAATTACTTGAAGTTATTTGGGTTACTGAACCAATTTGTAACGAGTAACCAACTACCCTTTTTTATTCTGAGTAAGAAATTCGTCCCAAGATAATCAATGATTTACTGTCTCCACTTCGCCTGCACACACGCAAAAAAAAAATTCCCACTAACCTTCAGAAACATTTTGTTGGTTCTTTCGAGCGGAAAATCGCTTCATCCTGAAGCGTCAGGGCGACCTTGGGCTTCCAGTGAAATGACTAACCCAGAGAGATTCGTGTGAGACGAATTCCCCCCCAAACTTTTCCCATTTACAAATACCGTTTACGGGTTTTACCTCTGCATTTCTTCTGAGACGGGAGAAACGAAACTGCGCAGGCGGCTTGAGGAAAATCCTCTAATACACACAAAACAGAAACGATAGCAAATAATTGTATTTCCTGTTGAACGACGTCACGCGCCTTTCATATCAACGTGTAATGACCCGCTTCTGTCAGCGATTAAATGTCGCAGTATATATATATACAGGAGACGTTTATTTGTGGAACCAGAGAGGCTCTTGTGGCAACAGTGTGTATACTTTGGGAGTGAGGGGTGGGGGGAGAGGAAAGTGTGATCGCTGGCCGTGTCCAGGCAAACGGAGTAATTAATACAAGAAAATGTATTTTGTGACGCGTTTAAATATTCGTCGTATATTTTATTTTATTTATCTCAATTAATTTACAATACTAAGTATTCCGTACGAAGTTTTCATAGAGAACAGATCCTGTGATATTCGCAAGGCACCCCTTCCGGGGTAAACTCGACAAACAAGCTCAATCATAAATGTGAGAGCCGCCTGACGAGTTTAAGGCCTTTGTTTGCAAGGATTTTTGTGACCCCAGGCGAAAAACCCAAGTCAACCAAATTTATAAAGGTAGTTGTTTCAAGAGATGGCTAATTTAGAATTTTTTTAAAAGGGAGGGTAACGCCAATTTCACTGGAGGATCTGGGGAAGATAGAAATGAGCGGGGAGACCAACGACGTTTTTAGGAGAGGTGAGTTCGAGGTGGAGATGACCTCAAAAAGAGGATTTGGAAAAAAGAGAGTCGGAGGTTAGAGGTCAGAGAGGAGCTAGCGAAACGGAAAGTCGAACTGCCTGGCTTCAAGGCGATCTGGTTCCAAGTGTCACCAGGAAACACATCAGAGGCCTGCGTATTTCACGTGCCGACCCGGAAACTGTAGGACTGCCGGTCAACCAGGGGAGGATGAATTCAAAGGAAGAAACAAATGGCAATAATCTGTCGCTCTGCTATGAGTAAAATCACGTCATATCACCCTGAGTAGTAAGTCATTTGCCATGTTATTTTCTTGGTCATGGTGCGTAGATCGTGGTCGACAGAAAAACAATTAGCGACCACTTGCGCCCCGGGGACAGATTCCACCCTAGGAGATTTGATAAGGCACGGCCTTATTTTCAAGAGAGACGCTAGGGAAATAAACACACACAGACAGGTAATGCTGTTACAATACATACTCCGCGATATTTAATTTGTGACAGAAGTCACTTTTGGCCAGGAGGAGATACAAACTTAGTTGGTATCAAAGGTGCGTAACGTCATCCAACACAGTCTTGTTTATGTTTTCGATGACATAGGTAAGATTTATTCAACAATTGATGCAGTAGGGTATCTAAATTAAATCGTAATAGTTCAGCTGAAGGAACTAGTTTCTTTTTATTACTATTAGCGTTGTGTTACTTCCAAATTAAGGAGGTCGTGTATTATTTTGGGGAGCATATCCCGCTTCCTTACGTCGTAAGGGACAGACAATCCCTCACGGAAGTGATCTTTTGCGTGGACCGACCTTTCGGTCTCTTGCCCATATTCGTCCTTGGAACGCAATTAACTTTCTAGGCTTGTGAGTGAGTGACTGAGTAAAGGAAGGAGGGAGGGAGAGCTTTCTCCAGGAGCTCCAGCTGTAAAAGGGAAGGACCTGGAGGAGGGGGGAACGAGTCTTCACTGGAGCCGACTGCCTGCTTGCTTGCTGCTTTATGACCGCAAAAGTCTCTCCGGATAAGACGTGATCATAACTTACCCTCTAATGAGCACGAAATCGAAGTCGACAATTGGTATTCTCTTTAAAGGCTTCGAACCGATGACAAAGAGGGGCGAGGCGGTCACTCAACTCCACTTTCCCAACAACAACCAAAATTACAAAACCCGTCGTTCCGACGTGATGTAAGCTCGGACGGTAGAAGGAGAACAGAACAAACTAGGAGTAGTCTCCAACCTTAGACGTTGACTTTTGGAGAAAAGTGGCTGATGCTCCACTGGTAAAGGCGTCTCTAATGTCGTGCTGGATCACACCTTGAGGTCCTAATGGATTAATATACCGAAGAAGAAGAATAAGAAGGAAAATATGCCTAATTACCGAAGCATTATAGTCCCAGTGGAAAAACGGACCAAAGCAGAACATCGAAGTTCAGATATCAATTGAGAAATATTCATTGGAAAATATAAACGATCTAGAACTGCAACATCACATTCAGCCAATGGTCAATCCTTATTTTAATTGAATAGTATTACCAATTAAGATGATTTAGGAATGCAGGTGTGCAACCGTAAGCAGTGCTGTAGACTAACTAACTGAAACAAAATAAATAAAAGGGAAAATATTCTTGTTTTTTGATCTTGTGCACAAAAGAAATATTCATTCTTCCTCGGCTCTGCAGCCCGTTGAGCTTCGTGGTTTACCGGGTCATCTTGCATGGCGCATTCCGAATTCGAAATGACACATGGCCAGTGTATAGATTCTCCAGCAGGCTTAATCCTAGTCTCCGAGACCATGACGTCACCACAAACATCCCAGCCCTCGCCGGGATACGACACAAGGACCTCTGGGTTGTGATGCAGCGACGTCATAGGAGGTCTGAAGAAATATTTTAGTTAACATTCCGAGAGACGCAGGAAATATTGCAGAACCTTACTCTCTACCATAGGAAGGGAATTGAAAAGGGGGGACAGGGGAAGGTAGAGTAAGGAAACCAAGGGTTGACTAGGAACGACTCGCGCTCTAGTTTAATAACGATCCTACCCTTTTGCTTTGGGTAAGAGACTATGTGAGGGTGATCCTGAAACAATCGGTTCCCTTGTAATAGTGTAGGAATTTTTTGAGGGGTTAACAGATTACCTGGGTGATCCTGAAACAGGTAACTCCCCTTTAATAGCATGGGAAGGGAAATGAAAAGGGGGGATGCGGAAAGTAGAGAAAGGTAGCCACTGAAAAAGATGCGACGAAACGGCTATGTTTTTCAAAGAATTGGCGTGAAGTGGCCTTGATCACTTCCAATTACGTTCCCCACGACGGTCATTACATTTTCTTTTTCGGCAGGAATACTCCGCGGCGTCCTTTGTCGTGAAGAGCGGAATATTCGGCCCATACGGATGTCCGATCGTGTTTCTAAGTCGACCTTGAGAGGTAACCCAGCACGCCAAGGTCACGTTCAAGGAGACCTCATTTTCTTAATAAATCAAATCTGGTCGCCCGTGTTGGGTAACAACTGGGAGGAAGAAGGATCGAGTGGCGACGACGACGACCACGACCGTCCGTCCGTTGAAGTTTTGGCCGCGGCTGATCCTTGCCAGATCAATCGCTCAACACTCCCCGGAAATCCTCCGGAGCCTAAACAATAATAACGGCCGGACGGAAACGTCCCTGTCTTCTCAAACATTTCGCCAGCCAGTTGCCTCGTAATCGGCAGACCGTCGTCACCGGCCGCTGAACTGTCCGCCAAGTTCAGGAACATCTCTCCTGTTTTCGCGACTGCTTGAATGTCTACCACCAGACTTTTACATCCCTCTCTCCCTCCCTACATTTCCGCCCTTCACCTTTACAGAACATCGACTTCCCCTTTCCCATTTCGTCAAGAGTCACATACTCGCGGAGAGATGAGAACATTCCTGAACCCCCTTCCCCCGCCCACTGTCCTCACTCACCCACCCACCTACATCGTCGAAAAAAAAAATTCTTCGGCAACCGGATTTAGCCACGCTTCACCCTCTTGTCTTCCCGAATTATTTCTGTCGCCCCTTCCTTCTTCACCCATTTGTTGCGCCCATCAAGGAGACGTGAGTGCCTTCACAAGGGGCTTTAGCATCACTAAATTTAGATTCCTTGCGTTTTTTTATCTTGCGAACGTGGATCGGGAGTGAGGAAGAAAATTTCTTTTTCCGTCCACAGGCCAAAAAATTCCCGTGAGGCGGTTCCAGGCCTGACGGAACTTGGCCGTACATTTCAACTAAGAAATAAGTTGGGACTGACGAACGGGGTTGTCAGAATCGTTTTCGAGGTGGAAATATAGTGGAATAATGATTCGTATTTATTGTTGGACAGCACAGAGCTCAAGGCTACAACAACCAACATGTGTCATTAAATACTGTTGTTGTGGCATTCCACGCTAACCTCTATCTTGCGCAAGCCTTTTCATTCCCTCATAACCCACATCCTCCCTAATCTACTTAGTGAATTCTATCCTTGGCCTCCCTCTTCTGTTCGTAACCCACACACACACACTTCCCTCTCATGTTAATTTTACAAGACCGTCGTGTCTCAAAACGTGTCGTATTAATCTATCCCTTCTCTTGGTCAACTTCCTCCATATTGTTCGCTCTTCCCCCCTATTCTGTTTAGAACTTTCTCGTTAGTGATTCTATGCACCGATCTGATTTTCAGCATTCTCCTACAGCACCACATTTGAAAGGCTTTCTATTCTTTCCCTTTTCTGCAATTCCTATCGTCCACGTTTCGCACCCCCATATAACGAACGCCACGCTCCATACCAACATTTTTAGCAACGATTTTCGAATATTCACACTTATATTACCCGTAAGTAAATCCCTGTTTTTCGTGAAAGCCTTCCTTGCCTGTGCTTTACTTCTACCATCCCCAGTTACTGCGCTTCCCAAGTATCACAATTCCTTAACTTCCGTCATTTATTTTCAATTTAAGACACGTGATATCAAATTTCCCGTGTCCCGCCCTGGTCTTGAGGTTCCCTCCCAACAGGATACAAATGTTGGGTTAATTAACGATCCAATATGTAGCCCGTCAAGGAGGTTGGCAAGTTATCCTGCCTGGCAATTATCGAGTTTCGCGAGAGGCAATACGCATTTCCCCCCCTATCAGAGATTCTACATCACAAAACATGGCGGTGCACAAAAAAACAGCTGCAGCGGCAAATAATTACGTGAGCTCACGCGCTCGCACATCCATTACGCCAATTGATAGTGATCGTTCATTCCAGGGCGAGGAACACGACACGGCAGTGCGTGTCATTGACAACGAGTGGAAGCTCCGCAACAGCAGCATCGTCATCATCAGTATCGGTAACCCTCAGAGTTAATGGAATCACCATGATTCACAAAACAAAGGCAATTGTTACCGTAGCTAAAATGAACTGAATATAGTCTCGATGTTTAATACCTCATACTGCAAGGAGAACAATAAAAAAACCTCCTCTTGTCCCAAGCTGCTCCACTGGTTGAAGAAGCCAATAACTCCATCCCGAGAATCCTACTCGTCCTTCATTGTGATTTACGTCATGATGTGACCCATTATTTTATCCCGGTTTTATCAATTTTTTTCCTTACACAAAATATTCCTTCATGGTTTTTACTTCTCTCTCCCGAAACTTACAGGTTACGATTCTATATGATATTGCAAGGAGAAGAAATAAAAACTTTACGCTTTGCTGACGATATTGTAGTATTAGGGGGGAGTCAGAAGGAGACCTGGAAACCATAATAAATGGCAAGAACGTGGTCCTGGAGAAAAAGTCCAAAATGAGGATTAATAGAAATAAAACCCAGTAATGGAATGTAGCGTGGGGAAACAGTGGAATAACAAAAGCTGTTAGATTTGGAAAGGATATTTTGACCGAAGTTAAGCAATTCTGCTACTTGGGAAGCGTAATAACTAGGGATGGTAGAAGTATAGCGGATATAAAGACTAGGATAGCACAGGCAAGGTAGACTTTCGCGGAAAAGAGGAATTTACTTCCGGGTAATATAAGCGTGAATATTAGGAAATCTATGCTAAAAACGTTCGTATGGGTACGAAACGTGGACGATAGGAGTTGCGGATAAGAAAAGAATAAGAGCCTTTGAAATGTGGTGCTATACGAGAATGAGATAGGTGGGCATAGAATCACTAACGAGGAAGTTGTAAACAGAATAGGGGAAAAGCGAACAATATGGAGACCAAGAGAAGGGATAGATTAATAAGGTCACGTTGCAAGACACGAGGGTCTTGTAAAATTAGCATTAGAGGGAAGTGTGTGTGGGGTAAGAAAAGAAGAGGGAGGCAAAGGATGGAATACGCTAAGCAGCTTAGTGATGATTAGGGTTTTTCTAGTTGTAAGGAATTGAAAAGTCTTGCGCAAGATAGGTTAGCAATGGAGGGTTGCATCAGACCTGTCATAGGAGTGAATACCACAACAACAACATTTAACACCATTATTGATGTTGAAGCATATCAACAATTTGATTAATCTATCTTTTTATCAATCCATTATGAGTGAATAAGGAATACATGACAGGATTAATATGTGCACACTGGTATTCTCCGTTAATTTTTCTCTTTCTTTTTTTTTAGAATATTACACTTTTTTATTGCGGAATTTTTCATCCGAAGGTAGTAGAGTTATTATTACAAGGTATATAGATATTTGTTAGCCGAATAAATAATGCACATGATTATTTAAATCAATTTTAAAGTCCACTGACAAAAAATTTATAAGCGAGAGAAACGACATAATTGTGTTACTGCTGTTTATAATATTAAGATTGACTTTGTGTTGGCGGTGAATGTCAATAGAGTTTACGGGGAATCGGATGAAGAGAAAAAAAAGGAATAGTTATTTGAAAAGTGGAAAATGAGGTGAGAGAAATTTTTCTTAGGTTATACGGGAGTGAATGAGTGGAAGGATGCAGACGATTGGTAGTTTCCGTTTGAGTCTGCGGTGTCATTGCAGTGATTGATGGAGCTTTTGATTAAGGACATGATTGTATTGTGGTGGAGATGAGATGGAATTTGGATGTCACCGAGTTTCGAAGGTGCCATAGACGATTGGTAGTTTGGAAATGATTCTGTTTTGCTTGGTTTGAATTGCAGTCGTCAGTTGATCCCCAAGTGGAGCGCTGCCTGAACCCGTCTCGTGACGTCACGGCGACGGTGACGTCAGGACCACCGGATAACTCCACCTCACCCAGGAAAACCTGATCCTGTCCTTTCACACTGAGCTGACCGCACTTACACCTCCAACATCAACTGGTACAGTCTATTTTTGGACTTTTTTTTATTTGTCAGGAGACAACTATCCACCCATCTCAACAGCACATTTCAACAACCTTTGTTATTCCCACTGTTTCCCATACTACACCCCACAGCCTTTGTTTTCCCTCCATTAATCTTCAAGTTGTACTCTTTCTCCAGAATAACGTTCATGTCATTTATTATGTTTTCCATGTCTCCTCATGACTTACTATATCAGCAAACCTGACGGGCTTTTTTCCCCTTCTCTTTACAGTATTATTCCCTTTCCATATAACCTTAATAATTCGTAAAAAATTAAAATCCTTGCTATTTAGAAAGAATGGGCCATATAAATATATTTTAAGTAAGTCACCGTACAATTGAGGGAAATAAAAAAGGTCGAAGAAAAATGGAACAATGTACGAATAATTTGTAAGGAATTTTAATAGGAATTAAAGAGCATGAAAATAATTAATATAGAAGAGAAGAAGTTAGCTTGACACATATCCAATATACCAACAATGAGCCATATTTTCAAAAAAAACCTTCAAGAGTATTAGAAAATTATTAGGTGCCACTATACCAGCCATAATTTCAAGAATTATGTTCATATATTCTACGTATTAAATCGAACAACACTGAAATTAATTAAAAACCACAGAGATTGAAATCAAGAATATCTTTGGCCTCTGCCTTTCGAGCTAACGTCTTTTGCTTTTGTGTTAATATCTGTGATTTTGATTACATCGCTTAAATCGTGGAACACGTTTTGATTTCTGCTTTCTTTCCTCGCCTTTCAATTCTAATTTTATGCCGTCTGCCTTCTGCAGAGGTGTTTCTGTTTTCTTAAATTCAGAGCTATAGAGACAGTTTAGAGGACAGTGCTTATTTTTAGATTACGAGTATTGTGAATATAAATAAATTTAATTATTTACCTGCTACGTGGCCGACAAGTATATACATACAAGAAGGTACTCGGGGGTGTTTGGGGACGACGACGGCTGATGGAACGAGACGGCCAACGAAAATCATTAGACGACGATTGCCTTCAGCCATTTGTAATAAGCTGTTAACTGTCAAATTGAAGCTGATAAAATTATGAGTTTTAACGGACACTGAATTTGGGAGAAATTTAAAGGGTAAACCTTGACCTGCGGTTCACAGTCTCTCTCTCTCGCTCTGGGAAATTATCGACACGGAAAATGGCGCGTCGTCGACGTGATTGCCTCGCGTTATTACAATTTCACGGGCCACAAGCTGTCGGGGATAGAAAAAAATCTCTCTAATAACGTCGTGTGTGCGGCGTGTGATTTTTCACCCATAAAAAAATACTTCGCGGCCTCACTTCATGCAATCAGATCCTCACACGAGATCTTTCCGCCGTGGCCCTGTGTTTCAGATCCCGAGAAAAAGGACGTGTCATTCTTTTCCTCTCCCTGGAATTCTCTAACGACCATACCGTATTTCACGTCCGAAAAAAAAAGAATTTGCCTTATTCTAGGAACGACTAACTTTCCCTATTCCACAGCCAACCTGACCCACGATCCTCCGCGACCCTGCTACTTGGATTAAAGGAACTTTCCGTACCTTAAAAAGAAATTAATTCCTTACAAATTTCACTGCAGCCTCAAACAAGCAAAAACTTCTCAGATATTCGTTATTGAAGTAGATTTAGATTTATTGTTGTTTCCATTAAAATAATTTTAAGAACAAAATAAGGTACATAATTAATTACAAATAATCTTCAAATAAAAATTATATCGTGTAAAGTCATTAAAAACACTTCACGCACAGTATTGAGTCCTTCCACTAGTCTGTTGCAACCCTCCATGCTAATTTATTCAGTGCAAGTCTTTTCATTTCTACACAACTACCATGTCCTCCCTAATTTCCTCTGATCACTTCCCTCTCTAATGATCATTTTACAAGACCCTTTGTGTCTCATAACGTGGCCTTTCAATCTATCCCTTCAAAGTAGTCCATATTTTTCTCCCTTCCCTTATTTTGTTTTACAACTTCCCGGTTAGTTACTGTATCCAACCGTCTCATTCTGCAAACAGCACCACATTTCACAAGCTTCTATATTTCCCCTTTCTGCAACTCCTACCCTCCACACTCCTCAATACCAACGTTTCCTACTACTCATACTTATAGGAGACGTAAGTAAATTCCTCTTTCTTGCCTCTCCTATCCTACTCTTTATGGCTACTCTACTCATATTTATGCCTTGTTTAATCGTGATCGTGATTCTCGCGTGAAATATATCCATTTATGCTGGAACCATCTTAATGACCTTGTCGCGCCTTCTAATCCTCCAATTCCAAGCAGACACGGCCTTCATAATCATTGCATCATCCCGCTCGATCCATTACGATCCCTCTCCCTCTCTCTTTCTTTCCCTTAAATGAAATTGGCTTCGGTTCCACAACATTATATCGCCCGGGCCAAAATGAAGTTGTTTCATTACCTCGTAGACATATCATGAAGGTGAAGTTACCAGCAGGAATTCTTCTTTCCTCGTCGTCTTTTCCTCATTTTCCGCCCCTGTGCCATTCAAGGGATTAATTTCCGTTACGATCAGCTGACACACACACACAGAGAGAGAAAGGAAACAGAGTGTGACGCAGGGGAAACTTCATATACATTTTTCGAGGGTAGTGGAGGTAGCAGCTGTTTTCCACCCCAACCTTAAATACTAGGGGTGGAAATTCGGGTGTGCCGAATTTTCAGTGGAGCAGCAGGAGCAGTTTTCAGCTGGCTGTCGGACGAACGAATCCTAGAGGTGTACAACAACATCCACCCCCCACCCCTAACATAATTACACGGCGGAGGAGGAGGGTGGTGATAATACAAGGGAACAGCAGCCGATTACTACGATCGGCAATCGGGAGTCTATTGGTCGCCATTGTCGAGGGTGGGTTTGACTTTTTGGCTACGGTTGGGGGAAGGTGAGGAGGGAGACCTCGCTGTGGGATATCGGGGAGTTTTAGTCACAGAGAATCGAATGCCATGACATTTAACACGTACGTAAAGCCTCGGAAGAAATATAAGTTAAAAATAAGGCCAAAACAGACAAAAATTAGTGAAACATAAAATATAATTGAAAATCAATTACATGTTTAGGTCCTGAAGAGGACCCTTTTCAGGTTACAAAGCAATAAATTATAACATTCTAAAGATATAGCAATAGACACAAAGAATACAGAAATGAAATAGTCTGTGCTACTGTGTGAAATATTAGTTAATCCCTGTTTTTTTATTAATTCTTTAATTGCTTGTTCTCCTAGAAGATTGGTGAACGACTTCCTGCATTTTATCACGTTTTTTCTTCATTATATAATGTTTTTGCTTCTATGGTTACATGTAGAATATTTGAGTTCACAGAATTGTTACCGAAACGTCGGCTTCCGTAATAAAAAAACCTGTCTGTTAAATGTCGTCTCATATTTCCGTTAATTTGAAACAAGACTTAAAATATCTAGTAATATATTTTATGTTTAACAGTCACAACTTTAATTTCAGAATCGTTGATGTCGAAACTAATTACATTTCGAGACTCGTATCTGAGATGAATACCAATTAATGTTCAAAGTGATTACGATTCTATAAGCAAAGCTTTTTGCTAAGTCACCAAGTTCTTCAGGTCAATGTCTTTTGTTTATAAATACGCCGGATTTTGATTAACAACTTTTATTCGCTTGATAGGCTCCACCAATTGGTGGATGGAACGTCGTGGGGTTTATTAATGCTTTTGTCTCTTTACTTAATTAACAAGATTTTTATTAAAATTTGTTGTTGTTGAGGTATTCATTCCTACGACTGGACTAATGCAACCCCTTCATGCTAACATGTCTTGCGCAAGTCTTTTCATTTCCGCATACCTTCCACATCCCACATTCTCCCTAATTTGCGTAGCGTATTCCACGCTTGGCTCTCCCCTCTTCTATGAACAGATATTCTATGTTTTTTGGTGATAAAATATTAATTTTCACAACGTTTCGTCCTCGGTTTATGACGAAATCAGGAGTAAAATAGGGACTGTGGCGTGACTTTGAAAATTTACTCAAAATTCTCGTAACATCAAATTTTTTTGAATATATCAATGGAATAAGTTGGGATTGCATACCTTCGTATATTTATAATACGCCAAACTTATCTCGTTAGGTAAAATACATATATAAAACATCACACGGATGTGTCGAGGCGTTAAATTCTTATGGGCGAGGGAGGAGGAGGAGGGGCAGAGCAGAACAAGAAATCCTGAATATCACATTACGACACTTTGGGAGTCGTAACTTCGAGGACCAAGAGACGCGAATGGGCTCAGAGGAAACACGTGTCACATATGTACAAGCACCTTTTACGACCATCAGCAGGGACGTTCAGAGACAAACAGAGAGAGAGGAACTGGGCCCAAATAGTTTCGCGAGTGATTTAAAAGGGAGAAATACCGAAAGCCCGCGTTCTTCCTTCCTCCAGGAGTTACCACTCAACCGTCAAAAAGGAGAGGGGGAAAATTCTTTTCCTTTACTGCTAATCAAACGTGTTTTTTTTTAAAGAAAAAAAATTGTAGACGAAACATCGTTTACTTTTCAACATAGCCCTATAATAAGAGATGCAGATCTGCAGATTAATGGGAACTATACTACATAAATCAATACAAATGTTGTAGGAAGGCAAGAGAGATCAATAATTAATGCCTATGTAAACTAGAGTCTGGCAGATCTAAATAAGGGTTAAAAATTAACTACAATAAAACAAAACACATGGAAAACTCAAATAATAGAAATATTTCCATGAATGACATAGAAAAAGTTGAAAAATTCAAGTACTTAGGAGCAATGCTCACTTGTGACAACAACAACAACTCCAACTCCTTAAGTACAGAATAAGCCGAGGATACAAAAGTTACTACAGCCCAATAAAAGTTAATGATGTCAAATAGTGTAAAAAGACAAAAATAAAAAAATGTATCCAACCTGGACACTCACACGAAAATGATGAAGAAAAATTAAAAATATTCGAAAGGACGATCCCGAGAAAGATCTATGGCCCAAACTATGTTAATGGAATATGGAGAATAAAATACAATCATGAGCTATACAACCCATACCAAAAATTAAAAACTTAACATAAGCCATACCTTGAAAATATGTAGACGTGAGATATCAACCCATTCAACAAAGAAACTAATCGTCACTCAGACAGACGGAAGTAGAAGAAAAGGAAGGCACAAGCTAAGACGGATAGATGAAGCTTTGAAGGACCTACAAACCCTGAAGCACAAGATCAGGTTCAAGAAGAGTTGTAACGCCGATCAAGAAGAAGAAGAAAAAGAGGAAGACGAAACGTAAACGTTTACGTTTAAATAAATTAAGTAATGGGTAATAAAACATTTTTCCGGTCATTGTATTGAGACTTATTTTATTTTAAAAATGGTAGTTTTCGGCAATATTCATCCTTGTACTTGCAAACTATTTTATATTATTCCTATTTTCCGTAAAAAATAAGTTGTTAATTTTTAAAATGTTTTATTACCCATTATATCAACATTTAAACGGTCAAAGGACGCAATGCGTTTAAATAAATACAAACCTTCCGAAAGGTACTGAAGCTGCCTTTTTTCGGATGATCAAAGGAGTATA
The DNA here is from genome assembly GCA_034510155.1 of Eucriotettix oculatus. Lineage (NCBI taxonomy): Eukaryota > Metazoa > Arthropoda > Insecta > Orthoptera > Tetrigidae > Eucriotettix > Eucriotettix oculatus. The sequence continues at coordinate 66,065,294 of CM067382.1, read as the reverse complement.
TTTTTAGGATTAAGAACAAGCTATACGGAGGACTTTCAACGTGCCATTAAATCAAGGAATTGGCACAAACACTCGCCAACCCTTTTACTGCGCCCTCCGTATCAAACGTTCCACGACGAGATTAACAACAAGAAAGTGGCCGAGATGGACCAAGGTTTGTCTCTGATGACGTCATTTAAATACGTCCAACTCTATATCTATATACCTTGTAATAATAACTCTACTATCTTCGGATAAAAGGTTTCGCAATAATAATAAGAAAAGGGATAATCGACAGCATGTAGGTGGTTCAGTGTCTGTGTACCTCGGAAGAAATAGTCAGTGCTAGCTTGTGAACTATTAGTTAACTCCTGTTTTTTTGATTGATTATTTGCTTGTTCTGTCAGAAGATTGAACCGTTAACCTTGAACAGGGTACAAAGCGGTACCGAAACGTAATAAAAATATTTACTGATGCAGGTCGTCTCATTATTTCCTTTAATTTTAAACAGACGTAAAACATTAATAATTTCTGAAAGTACGACAAAATTTCACTGAAGCAAATTGTAAACCTTATTTGATACATTTATTTAAATATTGTTTTCCCTCTTTGGATTTGTTAGTGTAACCTCTGTGGTCGCCAATAACGTCACAGTTTTAAAATAATTTCTTTTTTTAAAAACGGCAATAAAGGGCGTGGCGAGTGGTTACCTTCATGAAGATGACGCTGGGAGGAGTTGATGACCGCGAAGGCCCGGGCCATCTGCATCGCATTACGTTACTTGACGACGCATCACATTAGTAAGGTAAGGGACCTCCGGCACTCTTTAATTAGCTTACGTGTCGAAGCCTGGAACTAGTAATGACGGGGGCTTCAGACAATGAAACTCCCGCCGCCCACGTGACCCAACACTGGGAGGTATTGTTCTCGGTGGTCCCTCCAAAAGTTCTCCAAGTCATCTTTTAGTGCCACCAACATCGGTTCGTCCCGGCTTCTCCTCGACGACGCCGAGGAGCGGAACATTCCTCAGGACGTGATTATTCCGCTTACTGACCAAAGTGAAACTACGGATAGACTCGAATTAGAGGATCATCTCGCGGGAAAAACCCCTAAAAAAATCAACAAGGATAATTAATCGTATTTTCCTGATACGGTAGCTATTAGTTTCAAGTCGACATCTGACAAGCCATCAGATTCAACCACAGGCTGACGAATACGGTGATGACGTCACAAGGATTTTTCAAGTTCCCCTCTATATCGCCATTTCGTCTATACCATTCATATACAGGGTAATTATAGAGACCAGGAATATAATCAGTCTAAGGCGGCCTCATGATTGGACCAACTCCCTCATTTCTCTCCCCCGGATGACGAACAGAACTGTTCGAAACATTTGAGTAATTTCTCCAATGTTTCTTACTCTGATATCCTGCTTTGGTTGGTTGGTTGCCTTCCTGACATCCATCCTCCCTTCTTTGCCTATTATCTCTTCACTCATTCCCTCTCCTTTTTTTAAAAAAAGCAGACAGTGAAACACCCCAAATAAACTGCCAATCTAAAAATAAAAAACCGGATATACTTATACGTAAATGGCTAAATATAATCCAACCAACAGACAAACTCTCCAAAAAATAGTTTTTCTTTTCAAACATGTTCTCCGACAAGTTACTTTGGAAAACCGCCGACAGGGGCATCACCGACCGCACTTGCTGGAAACATTTGAGGGCAAGGAAAAAAAACAGTTTTTACCAAACTATAAAATAATTTTCGACGGATTAATAATTCTTTTCACTGTGAAAAAAAAATGAAGGTTTAGTCTGTAACTATGGGATTTTTCAATAAGGGCGGGTCGATGTTGAAATGGAATAAAACAAACTGTGAAGTATTAATTAAATTAATTTTTTTTAAATTTTAAAGGCGCACGTATTCCCTTTCAAATAAAAATAATAATTTCGTTAACACCTTTCTCACGCACAGCTTGTTTTATCCCATTTCGACATCGACCCACGCCTATTAGAAAACCTCTAATGAATATTAAGTTCCGATTGACAAACGACGGTCTGGTCCTCTTACAGTTGCAATATTCTTATCATATTTATGATAATAAATATGAATATCACCATTTTATTTGCGGGGAAGTGTTTTAAGACAAAATAAAATCCAAATAAGTCATGAACTTTCCTGAGCTCCACGACCGGCCGCCATCTTATTCCAGACCGAGAGAGAAAACAGGATACTTACCTGAAAAAAAAGACGAAATCAATTAATTATTTATTTCAAGTCATCAAATAAGGATGAGATGAATGAACATATCAATATGAAAGTAAATATATTTCAAGAAATATTGCAAAGATATATAATATTAAAAGGTAAAAAGGTCTATAAGTCATAATAACGAATAAATTTATTGATAGGGGTTCGATACCGGAAGTTTCGTCCCTATTTTTGGGAAGTTGGCTGGTATTTTAACTATAAAAATACAAATGAAAAGTTTACAATATTATATATATAGTATAATTACTCATAAAATGAAAATTACTTCAAGAAACACGAAATTAAAGTAGAAGAAATTTCAACGGTGTAGAAGTGGTTGTATCAATGAAATCAGAAACGTATTTTGGGAGATTCAAGGAAAGACTTAAAATGGTCTGGTGCATTAAACTCCTCCTGAGAGAAAGTTGGATTTATTTCAATTTAAAAAAAAATTGTTTGTGCATTCGCACGAGCGTAAAGTTCTTCTTTGTATTTTATAGTTAAAACTCCCGACGTGGTCCCAAACTAAGGGGACGAAACGTCGTGTATTGAACCGATATCAATAAATTTACTCATTATTCTTCCTTATAAACCTTTTTTCACCGTGTATTATTTTTCAAAAGAAAGTCATAATAAAACTAATGTTATTGTGACGCACGGCCTGTGAAATATAATATTGTCCAATAAATTTCGCAAGTAAATCTTGTTGCTTCCATCTTTGACGTACGTTACAGGTATCTTTTATATTTTTGCCCCGACTGGATTCCCTTTCTCAGATTCCATTTCAATGTAATTGACAGCTAGCGCGTTTCTACCGAAATTGTAATTGAATTTATAATAGTAGTAGCAGGAGACTCGCTTGCCATTAAGGAAATATCGGGAGGGTTGTCTGTAATTGCTTCCCTTTCGCGTCCTATTAATTACAGAGAGATGTGTCTCGTACAAACATTTTACAAGTCCTATTAAACAAAGTGCTCCTCCTCAGAGATTAGTTCTCAAAGAGAATACGTTTAATCTTTGGTTTCTGTGTGTGAACGTCTTTGTCTCCTCCTCGGACAAGTGTGTGTGTGTATTCTGAGGAGACGCACACGGGAATTGTTTGGTGAAATTCCTGGCAGGTGCCGTAAAACACACAAGAGATATTCAACGCTCCCAGTACATAAATATTTGAAAGAAAAAAGGACGACCTCTTCTTTTTGGGTTCCGGAGCGTGGCAGGTTCCTCATCTCTGCAGGGGCTAAATAATTCACATTTCAAGGATCTGGGATGCTGTGATATATATATACTCTCAGACCATTCTTGTTTCGTAATAGAATCCCCTACTCAATAATATACGAGTTTCTTTTCTCCGGCTCGTCCCTCCTATATACATATTAACTCCGCTTTATTTTTTAAATGTCACTGTACTTATAAATAATACTCCATTTATTGTTATGGCGCAACGATAATAACGCTATATAAATGATTACCGTGGACAGTCTGAGGGTGAGAGGAGGAGGAGGCAACGCGTCTTGAAAGGACGCACTAAATTGACTCCTTACCTGTGGGTCATTATTATTTTTTACTTCACATCTGTTACAAAATAGTGGGAAATTACGAATACGCTTGTAGCATCAAAGATCACACGTTTTCCTGGAGTATTTGTTGAAGAACATGTGTTCTCGTCGTTTCCCCCACGGGTCAAACAACGATCTTCAAACGAAGATGACGGCAGTGCTTTAAATCAGTCGAAACGTCGCCGGTTGACCCGGGTCCACGTGCAAACACGAGAAAATTTTCTACAACGCTTGTAGTAATTTGGTTACATAACGTGCGCTGAATCCCAAAACTTAATTATTACTTCACTTGTATACGCGGCAACATTTTTATTAATCGCAGAGTCTCCTTCCTCCAATGGTTTCTATTTATCGTCGAGAATATACTTCTCAAAATTGTGTATTTTTTCACTTTTCTTATTTTATTGAATCAATTAACGTCTGATATTAAAATGAGATAATTTTATACCTTCTTTTTCAGACATTTTTTTATTTATAATCAAACGACGTTTCGGCGCATATTCGCACCTTCAGTTTTTTCCCTTCACAAACAAATTATTGTTACATCCAATTTTTAAAAATTCAACATATTCTTTATACATAACATTGGTGCTTTTAACATTTTATAATAAGTTGAAATTTTAAATATTGGATGTAACAATAATTTGATTTTAAAGAGAGAAAAAAACTGTCATAAATTATTTCATTTTAATATTTTATTAACTTTATTACTTCTAAATTTCCCTTATGTACGTTTCTAAATTTTAATGTCACCCTTTTTCCCCGGCGGGGGAGAAATTTAAATATAAAAAATATATACCAGGGTTGAAATTGATGGCAGTTTCAACTTGAGCATTTTAGAGATTAGGGGACGAAACCGTTGTAGATATTTACGAATAAAATTAATATAAAGACGTTAAAAGAAGTTAATTTTCACGTTGTCGTTGGAAAGAAAAATAATTATTTTTCTGTGGGGCAAGAACCAATTTTTTAGGGTATTCTACAACTCAGTTTTAATTTTTTTTTAATTTTAATAGTGTATACAATCGCAATAACTACATTTCGTTGTCCTCGGCCTGACGTGTTGACTGTTATATTTCCTCATACTTATTTACGCACATTACCTAAGTTAACTGTCTGCAAATATCTACTCTACAGAAAGAGGAAAACCTGACGAAGGTGTGCCAATATGTACAGAAACGTCGTTATTCTCTAATTTAAATAAATGAATTTTTTATGGAGAAAAGGGTTCAAAATTTTCTATGAAATAAATTTTTTAATTTAGTTGCCCGTTCGTATCAACTCGGTACCAGTTTTTTTGTTGAATCGTGATGAAAATAAACATTAAATCAAGGGATAGTCTGATGAAAAAAATTATGAATATTGGTTATTAAAAAAAATTTAAGCTTTCGAATGGGAGATTCTCGATAAACAGTTGGAGGAACTGACAAAGTAAAGTGGAATTTATTCTTCGTCTCGTGTTTTTTAAAAGTTGGGATGGTGACATGTACTAGGTTAGAAACGTGAGCTGAGGATAACAAAATTGAAGGATGGAAACGTAAACAGGTGATGCCTTAGTTTCTCCTCCCTCTCCATCTAGATGAGGATGATCTCTCCCCGTCGTGTGTTTGAGAAGCTCAGGAAGCCTCTCCCCGTCTCCAAGGTCTTCGTTACTTTTTTTGAGATATAAGGTTACTGGAAGCCTTTTCTTCACGCTCCGTGCCCTCGCACACACGAAGCTCGCCGTCGAGACTCCCTTGGCCCTTTCCCCCCGTGGACGGTCATGATTATGATGATGACCATGCGACTCAAAACCCAGGAAACTCTACCCCAAATATATATATAAGATTATTCATTCCCAATCCAACTACAAACCACAGACAGAACGCGAGAAACATTTAGTTAACATTGAAACGTCGCAATTTCTGATCACCGTATCCCTCACTTTCAATTAGCAATCTTGCGGTTGTGGAATTCAGTTCCTTGACTGGTCTGATTTATACATAGCTACCACGTCCCACTATAAGAGAATGAACTGAAATTTAATTCGCATTCTAAATGTCAGAATCAAACTCAAGGACTCCCACAAGCACCGATTTCGATACCAACACTTTTTTAATTTTTACATGACGCCCACACTCCTATGAATACTTCCCCTTAGACCATGAATGGTGTTGAAGTTTTTCTCAAATTATAAATTAAAAATAACGAGACGAAAATTAGTGAAACATAAAATATAATTTAAAAGCAACTACAAGTTTCGGTCCTGTTCTGGACCCTCTTCAGGTTGAACTGAATTGCAAAGCACGAAATTATAAAATTCCAAAGATATTCCAGTAGATACGAAGAATGCAGTAAATAAAGAACCAAAAGACAAGAATATTAAAAAAAACAAAGACAATAATTATACATTTGATAAGTTACATTTCATAAATTAAGATATTACATATATTCTCTGAGCAAATCAGTGTCAGTTTTTACATTCAGAGTGTTAATGTTGTGTTTTATGTGAAGCATTTCTGAAACTAATCGGGATTTGCTCACTAGTTTTGGGTCGCAAAGAACACGTGTACCAAATTTGGTCGAAATTGGTTAAATCGTTTAGATTTGTATGCGGAACATACCAACAGACGGACATACACACATACAGGAATTTTTATTTTAGAGATTGATTCTAATTTTGGAACTTGTACAAGAGATGAACCGTAGAAATTATTGTTTTTTGGATTAAACTCAAACGTGAACTCCTTTTATCCGCTCGTCTGAGTTTGTCACTCCTTACCTTGTTGGAAATAGAAGGCTTCTCTCTCGCTTTCTCCTAGAGTCAGTAATTGAGCTCTTTTCCCGGAAACCTCCCGAGGGGTTATTGGAAAAAAAGAACCTAAATGAGGGACCTTTTAAAAGACAAGACGGCGGAACATCTCTCTCTCTCTCTCTCTATCTTCAAGAAACCCATCCCAATTTCCCCCTTTCCTCTCTTTTCTATCAACCACTCCGTCACCTGTCCTATTTACTCACCAAACGGAATCGAGGTATTTTAAGTGCCAATTAGTATGCGTCACGGGGTCGAAAAGTGGGCTTATTCCAGGAGAGAAGTAAGGAAGTCAAGCAGCCAGACAGGGAAAAGGAAATGAACAGATTTATTTTATTCCTGCGGGGGGGAAAAATAGTAACTTCTCTCACGGTGATTGAAACTCATAAAGCAATGTCGTCTCTCGTGGCCATCTTGGAGGATCTTGCAAATGAAATTTAGGAAATAAGAGAAGGAAAATTTTAGAAAAAAATATAGAGGAACACACAGCATGTTCACATAAGCTCATACAGTGTCATACAAACTATGTTCTTCAAACGGTTACACAAGCTATAAAATGATGTTGTATTCAGTCCTAAGACTGACCTGATGCTAACCCACATTGCGAAAGTCGTTTCAATTCGTTATAAATAGAATAACCCACATCCTCCCTAATCTATAAAGGATATTCCATCCTTGGCCTCCCTTTACTGTTCTTACCCCACACACACTTCCCTCTAATGCTAATTTTACTAGATCACCATGTATTTAAACGTGGCCTATTAATATATCCATTCTATTGGTCACCGTCCCTATCCTGTTTAGAACTTCCTCGTTAATTCCTTTTTTTCGCCTTCCTTGCCTGTGTTATCCTACTCTTGTCTACTATACGTCTACCATCACTAGTTATTACGCTTCTCAAGAAGCAGAATTTTTTAACTTCCGTCAAAATATCCCTTCCAAATCTAACAGCCTTTGTTATTCCACTGTTTCCCAAACTACATTCCATTACCTTGGTTTTCCCTCTATTAATCCTCGTATTGAACTCTTTCTCCAGTACCCCGATCACGCCATTTATTATGGTTTCCAGGTCTTCTTCTGACTTCCCTAATACTACAATATCGTCGGCAAAGCGTAAAGTTTTTATTTCTTCTGCTTGCAATATCATATAGAATCGTAACCTGTAAGTTTCGGGAGAGAGAAGTAAAAACCATGAAGGAATATTTTGTGTAAGGAAAAAAAAATCGCTAAAACCGGGATAAAATAATGGGTCACATCATGACGTAAATCACAATGAAGGACGAGTAGGATTCTGGGGCAACGCCATGCTTCAACCAGTGGAGCAACTTGGGACAAGAGGAGGAGCCGCTTCTTCGACGAAACCCGGAAGGGGGTTTGAGTTCCTTTAAGGAATAAATTGGATTCGCACTGAGCCCGCCTCATCAGCTCTCCAGTATCAATTACTTTGGAAAGCTTTCGTGGTGCTCGCAGGTCGATACGCGCCCACCTGTCGCCACGGTCGATAGCTCGACACGCAAACACCTTCTTCTGCCGGGAAGCTCGTCGATTCTCTCAAAGACGCACCGCGAAACAAAATTCATCCATCCTCGTCTGTTGTGTTTCCCTCGTCAACGGGCAAATAGCTCATGACGTCATCCATCACGGGACAGCACGTGCTATCTGGAAGAGGCTTCGCCGCCACCTGTGATTAGTGTTATAAATCAGCAGACAGGCACGTCCACCGTCAGGCAGCCTGGCGCCGGGAAAAACAACTTCTTATCTTACTGTCGCCGAGCTGAACCTTTACATCATTCAAAAATCCAAAATTTCGAATAAAATTAGGGAGGGGGTCGTACTGCGCTGCACACTGAATCGTCAACCTTCAGGAAATCTTCATCCCTAACATGAAATGTTGACGATGACGTATCGACTCCAACGCATACTATTTGACATTACACGAGCCACATATAATGAGAAAACCACTGGGAAATCTTCCATAGACCGACTGACTGACTGACGACTGGAGGAACGGTTCCGCCCGCCCACCACGAAGCAGCAGTTTCTTGTTACTCTCCGCCTCTCCATATCCTGTAGATCCTCTATCGCGAGCGTCCCTAACGTGTATCAAGCCATTTCGCTGCTCGTCCAACCGTACACGCGCTGCGAGGAACATAAAAATTCTTTCCCAAAGGGGGTTCATCGGCATCCTCCGCCGTAGACGCGGAAACCGAACGTGGTGCAATCTCGACTCCGCCCCCTCGTGTACCGTGGCAAATTAGCTCTCAGGAAGGTGGGGAAAAAAACCCCTTTATCGACACGAGTCGGGGAAAAGAAAAAAAGAAAGTTCCCCCTTATATGAAGACGGTGGACTTACTCAAGATGGAACCCATATGAGGGTTGAAGATTGAAGGCACACGTGACACGGTTAACACGTTCACTGCCACTGACGTGATGTAAAACGACTGAGTAGAACAGCAATGATCGGAAAACGCTCAAAAGAGTCAGTGGCACGGAAGCAAGTCTGAACTTGACCCTTTAAAGCGTGAATATCCTAACAATAATTTTTCCCTCACAGTTAACTGACATCTCATTCCCCGTTCTTAAACCAACTATTCATTTACTTATCTTCATCTCATCCCCCTCCTACCCTAAACTCTAATAATACTCGCCGTAAAACACGGGACAATCAAATATTATAAACTGCAATAACTTGTTACGTCCACAGCAGCTCTGTCGTTCCTCACGCTTTTATGTTGATAGTCAATGGATTTTCAATTTATAAAAGCATTCATGTCAATTATTTATTCTGCGAATAAAGATGTATATAACATGTCAGATAAACTGTAATATCTTCGGATAAAAGTTTGTAATAATAAATTTAAAAAATCGGCAGTGAACGTGTTGACACGTCCTGGATTACCGCCGCCTAAGACCTATCTAGATCCTCTTCTCATGTCCACGGAGGATCATCGCAGGTCGATTCTCGTGGAAATGCGTGCACACGGCCGATGAGGAGTGAATAAACATGAGTGGTGGAGGAGGGTGAGGGGGCTTCCTCCACCACGTCCCAGATGGTCGAGGTCTGCCAGTATTTTTGGTAACACCTGCCCAAAGACGCACGCAGCTACCGTCGACGCCCGATCCAATCCGTCACGTCGACGTGGCAGACCCCCGGGGGCACGTGGTACCTGATCCACTGGCCGGCCACATGGCGGCGTCTCTCTCGAGACCAGATGGCACGGGGCATCATATGGTTAGCCCCCGTCAACATGAGTTGCCCTTCTCGTGCACATGTCAATATTTTCACCAGCCCGTGGCCCAGCACACGAGAGATTTGTGAATCAGCCAAACACTATACATCCTGCGGGCTTCTTGTTGTTGTGCAGTCTTTGGGCGACATGTTAATGATCGCTGGAGGCCGAGCGACGTTCTCCTGTTGAGTTTGTTCAAAAAGATTTGATTGTACTTTCTGCTGAATAAATAATTAATACTGAATAACAGCTCAAGTTATTTCAAGTAGCATCCATCATGGTAATCTAAAAAAAAAGTTCGCGATTCACGTTAAATCACGTCACCTGAAACCGCTGTTTTATCCTAGGACTAAATACCACAGTGTTCAGACACTCAGGCATTTATGTATGGGGTTAAGACGGAAAAGGAGAAATTTTTAAGGGGAAACATTTGGACCAGTATGAGAGGAGGAAAGCTAGAGAACAAGGACAAATATGGATTAATTGATGTTAACTATTAAAATATAAATACGTAATATAATTCAGTGTTGATTAATTCATATGTTAACGACATAGTCTTTTTTGAATTTGTAACTGGGTTAAAAAAATATTTTTTTGTCCGTAGTTAACTTGTTTATTCGTTTGCTCCAGAAAATGTCAAAAAATCTGGACGGAACGTCGTAATATTTTCAATATATGGTGTCGTTTGTTAATTTAGTGTGAAGAGAAACCAAGATCCTGGTCGCTATAAATTGCAAAACAACGTTAAGAAAATATTTTTCACTGAAGAAAAAGAACTTATATACCTGTGGTCCGGGAAAACTGGAAGGATGAGGTAAAATTACGGATTATGCCAACTGGACAAGGAGTCAATGCAACGGACTGGACAAGATGTACAAATGGACGATTCCACAGACTCCCCCACCAAAAAAATAATGTTAACAGGGCGGGGAAGTAGAAGAAGAGTAAGAGCCATGGACGAGGTGGTCCGATGAGCTACGAAAATATATTTCACTGAAGTAAAAGGATTTCTGTATCTGCTGTCAGGGAAAACTGTAAGGATGAAGTATAATTACGGATTACGGCAACTGGACAAGGAGCTAATGCAAGGGACTGGGCAAAGTGAAGAAATGTATAATTTTACCAACTAAAACTACAAAAACATTAGGTTTGTTACATATTATTATTCCATGTTGGAATATTGCAATGTACGTAGAAGAAGTGAAAAACAATTTTGTCATTAATATCAGGTATATTGCAATTTATGAGATTCCAGTCCAGCAGTATGTTCCACGCTGGAGGAGGAAGTAGAAGAAGAGGACGAGGTGGACCGATGAGGTTAATGTGGGCGCAAGAAGAATAAGTGGATTTTGGGTGAAAACGAAAATGACTGGACCAGGGTGCCGAGATTCAAAATGCGTTGTAGAACCATTCATGATGATGATGATGATAAAGAGTACTTGTGCTTCATTTATACTCATAGGTGAGGGAGGGGGGGAATCACGAGCACCTTAAAATTCTCGCAATGTGACGCTCGACCAGGGTCAAGGGTGGGAGCGACCCCTTCCTTTCTGTTGTTGTTGCTGATGCGCTCCACTGACTTCCGGCCTGCTCACAACAATGCCACCGTAATGATACGCTGCTTCACCGTCGCAACTGCCGCGGCAGCTTCTGCTCGAAATTAATGCAAGGGTAACTCCGCATAATAACATTTCAGTTCACGTTGTTAGCGGAGAGACAGGGAGAGATTGGGGTACTAGGGCCGACAGAGAAAACCGGAGCAAGTGTTTGTAGAGTGTGCAAATAAAGCAGCCGCAGCAGCTCTCTGAGGTCAGCCGTTGCCAGTTCTGCCAACCCTCTCCAGTGTGTGTGTGCGCGCAACTTCTGCTGGAATATTCTGCACGCCCCGCTGAAGGGCAGGAATCGGTCTTACCGAGGAAATAATCCAACTCACAAATGAAAAGAATGGTGGGTGGCAGAATATTTCACACCCAGCTCATCATGGGATGAGTAAAAAATAACCAATTGAGTCCAATAATACAGTATATGGATAATAAATACAGTTTACCGTAAAATTCTCGCTAATGCGTCAGTTGGTACTTGATTCCTCCAATTCCACCCCAAATTTTTTTAAAAATTCGTCTATCACAGTGTCTAAGCATTCAATCTCCAACAAGCCAGAGATCTCATCCTTTACTTCAACAGCCACCAGCGATTCTGTCTGTCTCCCTCTATCTATTTATATCAATCTCTCTCTACATTTATATCTTTCTTTTAACTGTCCCTATATCTCCCTCTATCTCTCTCATACTTTCTACCTCAATCCATCTCTATTTCTCTACATATCTCTTTCTCTCCGTCTCTATCTGACATTCTATCTTTCTCTCTCATCTCTCGCTCTCTCTTTCATCTCTTTATATCACTATCTATCTCTCTGTCTCTCATCTCTCTCTAACTCAATATCTCTCTATATGTCTCTATCTCGCCTTCCCCTATTTCTCTGTCTCGATCTCTCTCTATTTCTCTGTCCCAATCTCTGTCTATTTCTCTCTCTCACACACACCAAAGATATAAAACATTTGACCAAAAGTAATTTGTACCTAACTACTAGGCAAAGAAATTTCGCTATTCAAAAAGTTTTTGTAAATGACACATGAATGTTTCAAAATATTAAGCAGTGCATAAAATAAACTTTAAGTGTTAACATGAAGCGCCATACTTAACTGAGCTACCTTTTCCTCGACTTCATGAAAAGAGAGAAAACTCCTCCTTTTCTTGGTAAAATTCTTCCACGGACGACATTCGAAACGGAGTCCTTAAAAAGCAAAAGACGTAACCTTCGTTCCGCCTCTTTGAGATACCATTTCAATACGCCGAGATTATTTGCGAGTATCTTCTCGCTTCAGCGTCCCAAAAAAAAATTATGTATATTTTTTAAATGAACTGTGAGGATTTGTTCGGGTGGATGGAGCATGGTGGGAGCGGGGAGGGGGGAGACGGTGAGAAAAGGGACGTAAACAATAATGAATGGCAATCTAAATAAGCGTACCCACGATTCCCGCGGTTTCCTCTAACAAAACATCTCCAAGTTAATGGCGACTGGAAAGGAGCCTTTTTTTCTCTCTCCTCCTTCTTCCTCTACCGGCGCGGATCCCCTGGAGGCAATGCTTTGTCCACGGGAAAAGTCTTGGGGACCAACAGCTCCTCCCTCCCCCTTTTATGCATGGCTGGATTTCGTCCTGCTGAGAAATGAACGAAGGACCCGTCCCTTGCTTGTCCTTCCCTCTCCCTGGTCTCACCGTCTCACGGTTAGGCACCCCTCAATTATCTATACGAATGAATAAAATTGAAGTGTCTATCTGTATGTTTGTATAGAATGGGCTCCGAAACGGCTCAAGGGATTTCAATTAAACTTTCAGGGATATCATTTCGATATTTTGCAGATTTCGGAAGATATTAACGTAAATACTTACAAATCCGTTAAATTGTCGCGCGAAAGGCGGCGTGAAAACCAACTACGAGTTTAAAGTCCTATTAGGCGTTCCTATACCATTAATCCCACTTACTGTGTTATTATAAGCATAATTTTGTCAGCATGAGAGAGGGAGAGAGAATATTCTCAATCCATCTATTGTTGCAGTAGAATTCGCGCCGTAATTAACCTATTCTTGGCAAGAAGCTAACTCCCTGAGAAACAATAAACTTCTCTGGATCGTCGACACGATGCATACGTAAATTGCTTTTATTTGTTGCGTTAGGAAAATTATATTTAAATATTTAATAATTTCTCATTATGATATTAATTTTTCCCTTATTTATATCAGTCATTTCAAAAAGCCAAAAGTATATTTCAATTTCGATTTCCAATCTTAATTCGGAAGAGGCTGTCGGCAATTCCCATATTCAAAATAAATTACAATATTTGAAACATTACAATTTAAAAAATATATATGCACATAAATATAAAAATGTTTAAAACTATGGTTACATATAGAAATAAGGGAAAAAATTAATATCATAATTAATTAATTATCAATCTTTAAACAAAAATTTAATTCATCCCTTGAATAATTTCTCATTTTTCTCATTTTTATTGGCTCCGAAGCGTATGTTGAAAACCAACTGCGAGTTATAAGGGAGCGCCCTGAAGCGATCATCAATAAAGGATACAGTACTTTTTCATATATTCAATTAATTCAAATTTATCAAAATTCTGTACCTGTTGTTTCGTTTTTAGGGTTAAATAAAAAGAGTTATTTCCGCGCCAACGAAGTCGCGAGCGTAACTAGTTATTATTATTTTCACGGTATTTTATTCTTCCCTGGAGGAAATAAAAGCTAACGGTCATTTACACATTAAGGTTCCAGCTTTTTTTCTGCTCTTTTGCTTGTTTGTTTCATGTATTGTCTGGAGCTACTACGGAAGGTCAGATTCGTGGTCGCGCAGCTCCAAGTAGTGGAAACTCCGTTGCGTCTGTTTTTGTTTCTCAGTGTGTGTGTGCGTCTAGTGTTTATAATGACGTTAGATTATATACTTTTTACTTTATTTATTTATTTGAAGATTATCTGTAATTAATTATGAATCTTATTTGGTTCTTAAAATTATTTTTTATTCGTAATGTATGGCGCATCCTATTTCCTCAGTCGAGGACTAATGGAAACAACAAGGAACCTAAATCTACTTGGTACACGAATTGTCAAAGGGACGTTGGCCGCCATATTCACATCAGTCTTCGGTTCCCTGGACCTCTGCGATGGTCGTTATATTTATTTTTTATTATCCTTTTTAAGATATTTTCCCCACCGTCCTTCGGCGCTGACATCTCTCCCTCCCTACCCTTCCCACAAGCACAGGGAATCTACAACATCGCGAGTGAATATTCTTTTTGGCACAACGTCTTCGATCTGTTTGCTGTTACGTTGCGAGCACCTGTCCCTAGTCACAACGGTCGTTCTTTCTAATTGGTAACGGAACTGCGGGGCTTCCTGTGGCACAGGTGTTGCCGTCAGTTGCGACGCCACGCGTGCTACTGCTACTGCAAATAATCCACAAATTCACGCTGAAACTTTGTAAAGGACAAGACCTGAAAGAATGATTCCAATCTGACAATTACCAAAAAAGATGACAACTATACGAAGAAAGAGGGGGAAAAAATTAGACAAAGCGTTGGTAAAAGAAATGGTAAATGGAATTTATTAATGTTGGCAAATCATGAAAGTCAAAAAATATTTACACGGACAGGAGCACAGTAATGGCCGGGAAAGAAGCTTAAATGAACTACATTCCAATAAATGTATCATGTTTGTATAAAGAATTAAAAACGTATTTTACCTTTAATTTGAATAAATTAATCTGTCTGTAAAAAGGTCAAGAAATACTTTTATTATAGTATTTGCGTGTTTTCATTTATTCAAAGTGTAAGCAATTTAACTTAAATTTTGCACTATTTCATAATTTAACGCGAAATATTAATCCGTTGCAAAACCGATTACTTCGAACAGTTGAACGAGTCCAAAAAATTTAGTCGAAACGACGTCAACTTTTAATAAATAGTAATTTTAAAAAATAAATAAAAAATCACGACCGAATGTGCCAACAAACAAATTAAATTGCTAATTTGAAATAGAAATATAACCGACAATTAAATGTAATTACAATAAGTTTAGACTTGAGTCCGCAAAAATTATTAAATGGTTAACAGATTTTAATGGAAAATTCTAAGGCGAAGTTTCTAAAAAAAATATATATTCAAAAATAAATTTTCTTACATTAGTTAAAATGAATAAATAAATTTGCTGCCAAATATGTCAGCAATATAATATATTATGTTCGTATAACACAGACCAAACCATTAAATTTTGCTTAAATTCATCATGTAACTAGATAAATATACTCAAACAGGTAACTAGATAAATGTACTCCACAAATATGGAAGAAACGTATTAAATATAACATTAACCATTACAAAAAAACGTAAAACAAATATGAATATATTTACGACGTTTCGCTCACATTTGAGGACTTCATCAGGTAATTAGAAAAATATACCCCACAAATATGGACGAAACGTCGTTAACATTACATTAAACATTAAAGAAATATAAATGTAATATATTTTCGACGTTTCGTCCATATTTGTAGACTTTATCAGGTAAATATAGTCCATGAGGTAACTTCATCAAGTAACTAGAGGAATATGGCAAAGATCGCAGGTTTATCTCTTGGGCTTCCGACCGGATGAGAGCAGGCGCTGGCCACGACGTTTCGATCACGTTCACTGTCAACGTTATCAAGTGATATCTGGTATTAAAGGGGAATTTCAGGAACACACTCGTGTAGCCTGTTACCCCCCTCCCCTCTCCACCATTTCCGGAGGAAATAGTCGAGTGTGTTCTGGATCGAGATATGACTTGATAACGATGACAGCGAGCGTCATCGAAACGTCGTGGCCAACGCCTGCTCTCAGCCCAACAGATCCTAGTGCTAGATGAATGAATATGCTCCAGAAAAATGGACTAAACTTCGCATATGTATTAAATTAGTATAAATGTTGTTCACTGACAAATTTGCTGTATCCCACGCAGTAACTTTCTCATTGGTACAGCAAAACACGTCTCCCGTTATTCGTGAATAGTACCTCAACCTGCCACCTTTCTCAATTCCCTTCCTTTGGTATTAAAGGGAATTTCAGGATCACTCTCGTGTAGCCTGTTACCCCCCTTCCCTTCCCCATTTCCCAAAAAAAAAAAGACTTCCGGAGGAAATAGTCGACTGTGTTCTTGGTTCCAAGCACTTGACAAGGACCAAAGTGTCAAGACACATGACTGACGGCAACGAGGCGATTCGAGGCGCTCCTTCCAGCGACACGCTTCGCTTACCGAAACGATTAAAAACAAGCCGCCGAGGATGTCGCCGATGTACCCAAACGTGACGGAGATAAATGACGAGTGCTCGGATCTATATAGGGTAAGCCTGTGGCAACGCATAAGTTATTATATAATGAAAGCTAAAATAATTTCCGACCAGTTTTTTTTTCTCCAGCCACTTTTTACTTTTCATTTAAAAGACGTTTCGGCGCATATCCGCACCTTCTTCGTGTTTAAAATCAAATTATTGTTAAAATAAAACTAATAAAAACTATAAATTTGTTGTAATCGTCAATTTATTTGTACCAAAAGCGAGGTCCGAGGCAGCAGCACTAAGAACTTACACAGTCAACAGTTTACCACGTTATTTTAATAGCAGGCGTTAATCGATTTAATATTTATAATGAAAGGTTAATTACGATAACGTTAAAAACAAAAACCGCAGCCGACGACAATTATTCAAGTTTATATGCCCACAAGTGCCGCAGGAGGAAGAAGAAATAATTAAGCGTGTCAAGGGAAACGAGAATCTGATAGTAATGGGTGACTGGAACTCAGTAATAGGAAAGGGAAGAGAGAGTGATTGATGTAGTTGGAGACTATGGACTGGGGGAAAGAAATAAAAGGGGAGATAGGCTAGTTATAAGGAAATAAAGAGACTTGCCCAAGATAGGTTAGCATGGAAGGTTGCATCAGACCAGTCTTAGGACTGAATACCGCAACAACAACAACAGCGAGTGGCTGCTCATCTTTGGCCGGACTCGCTCACGAGGAAGAGAAATGTTGAAACAGGTTGGCAAATATTCAAAGGCATACAGTCTTCTCGGGAATGGAAGACGCTCCTCCAAAGCAATGTAGCAAAATCAGGCCAACGTTCATGGCATTTTAAACAAAGATAGACACTAGACCACAAAAATAGTATAGAGGAGGATAGAACTTCAAATAGATTGCGAGTTAGGTGAATATCAGTTTGGCTTTGGGAAGAATGTAGAGGACAAGACAGAAGCAACAGTAACTCCGCGATTAATTTTAGAAGACAGGATAAGAAAAAAACAGGCCTATGTACATGGATTTAGGAAAGAGCCTTTGATAATATAAACTGCAACACGCTACTAAGGTTTTTGAATAGGTCAGGAATAAAATATCCGAGGGGAGAAGAGTTATCCTTAACCTATACAGTCAGAAATGGAGGGGGGCAAGAAAAGAAAGCAGAAAACAATATAGGAGTGAGAAAAGGATCCAGTATGTTGCCCGTGCTGTTTAAGTTATAAATAGAACAGGCGATGAAGTAAGTTAAAAATGAATATGGAAAAGGAATCACACTGCAAGGAGGAGACATAAAAACCCTACGCTTTGCCGATGATATTGTAGTATTAGGGGAATCAGAAAATGACTCGGAAACCATAATAAATCAAAGGAGGTGGCATATTTATCCTTAGTTAGACCAATTTTGAGGCGGGGGCGGCTTGTTGGGATCCCTATAGAAAAAAAAATCAAGTATAATCATTAGAGAAGGTGGTTCAGAAAATGGCTGCTAATGTTGTGCGAGTAGGACCACAGGGGGGTCAGAGGAATGAAAAAGTAGGTTGGGAGATATTGTCAGAAAGGAGGGAGAAAGCAAGGGCTGCATCTGCTGGGGCGAAAACCGTGGATTGGAATTAGCTCCAAAAATGCAAAAGCCCAGGGGATCATCAATTCAAAGTGAAACATAGAAAGCAAAAAAAAAACAGGCGTTGGCAAATTCTCATTCCTAAATAGGACCATCAACGACTGTGGAAGGAGGAGTGTTTGGAGGAAGGAAATCCTCTTCAGGAAAATAAATTTAGGACAAATCTAAAAAAAAAACGTGTGAAGTGAAGTGGGTATTTTGAATAATATAAATGTATATTCGAATTTAAAAATTAAATTGAAGTGTTCCTCTATAGAAATTTTAAAGGACTGTGATTATTTTTCTTTAGATTAGGAGTGTTTTTGTTTAAGGAATTTAATTTTGTATCTTCCTCGACGTCGGCCTTAATGACCCCGTGACACTGATAACTGTGACAGATGCCGCCCAGGAAGGAATCCCTCCGGTCCGTTGCGTGTGGGCGGCGAACTGTTGTTGCCTTTGTCTTGTCCGCGGCGGACCTCGTTACCGCCTCATTAACACTTCATCCTCGGCCTTAAGGTGGGGCTTGTAATTACGCGGTGTCCTTGGGGAATATAAATTGGAACAACTCGTACCTGATTGAAAAAGGGGGGAAGAGGAGGAGGAGGAAGAGGTTGTTGTGTTGCTGGAGCATCTCAGTCAGATCAGGACACGAAGCCGTTGTTTTGGTGGTGGCGAGTGAGACCGGCGCGAGGAGAATGTAGTGAACACCTAGGTTGGCAGGTTCACGGCGACAGTCTTACAATTTAGTCCCACGAAAAGGGGAGACCATAAACGTCAGCAGCGGCGGTCGCACCTGGCACCAGTGGAACAAAACAGGACCCTCATGTGTGTGTGTGAGACATTTACTTTGCGACGGACGATGAAATATGAGTGTGTGTGTGTGTGTGTAGGAGACGAAAATGAAAAACAAGAAGGTTCCCAACCGCAACAAGCGCTTTTTTTTTATCTAGACTCCACCGAAATTTCCAATCGTGAAACAAATATATCACACAATCAAGTTCATCCTCCCCCTCCCTCCCTTTATCAACAATATTTCATGAAAATAGAAAATATTTGTCAAATAGATGCTCAGGAAACTGTAATTAATTGGTGGGCTTCCACAGGTAACTACACAAAAATTAATAAAACAAAAATATGACAATTTGAATATTTCGTTAAATAAAATTAAAACAGACCTTAAATCTATAAAAAAATTACACAAATGAGTTCACATTCTGCGTAAAATTCAGTAATGTACTACACTCTACATTTTTAATTACTGTAACGTTTAACGCTTTACAAAATTTGGCGGTTCAAAATTCAAAGGCAGTGTGGGCCTTGAGAGAAATCGAAGAAGGCTGCAAACCTAGACAGTTTGGTGCCGGTCTGGTTCCCCGTGACGCCTGACTTGTGACGACGGCGCCTGGTGTTTTCCCCAAACATCGGTGGTAGGTGGGATACAGGGCTCCTTCCAAAGTATAAAGATAAATCCTTTTGATTGCAGAGGAATTTTGTCCCCGCCACCGAGGGAAATTAAATATAGAAGTGGGGATATGTTATTTTTTTTTTTAAAAAAAAAGGACGCAAATTGATTTTCGGACATTAAGAAATTAGAAATGTCAATTTAAAATGAAATTTATGATTATAATGATAGATGGAGGGAGACGTGGACTGTGATGTAGTGAGAGAGTGTGAGACTGTTTCAATCTGTTGACCGGTCGTGAACTGGATGATCCAGGGCAGAATGTTCTTCTCGATCGTGGCTGCAGGTAGGAGGATTTAATGAGCAAAGTGTTCATTTTCAGAGAGGAATCTGTGGAGACCGGCACGAGATCTGAGGACCGTAAGTCTCCTTTACTCCTATTTAATTGAAAGCTATACGGTTCATATTTGAATTAAGCGTCAGCGTTGTCCCAATTACAAGGAAAGAATAAAATACTGGAACTAGATACTTAATTATACTTGTGGTTTTAAAAAAAAAAATTTGATTCAAAAATATTTCACTCACAGTACTTCGGTTCACGTCAAAACCTCAGAAAGATACTTACCTGAAACAAGAAAAACAGAATTAGACAATAAATTCAAATTAATTGAGAATATTTTATTACAACGGTTCATGTAAATAGAATATTGCTAAACAATGATTTTCCTTTTCGGGGAGGGGGGGAAGACTTTCCATAAATAAAGAAAATGCTGAAATTCGAAAAGTGAAAAGAAAAAAAACACTGTGAACCGCTTAATATGGAAGAGTCAGACATCTAAAGATTTTTCTCCTTTTCCAATCCAATGTTTTTACAATAACAGCTGTAATTATTTCATTTTTGTATATTAATAATGCACAGTTTTCTAACTGAGGAAGGTAATAAATCTCAAATTTATATTCGAGTTGTAGCCCTTTATGCATATAATAATAATAATAATAATACGAGACGTGAACCATGAAGATGTTAGAAACCTAGCGGTAAAACATTTGTTTTGTTGATCTTAAGGGATTGGATACCCAATTTTCAGCCTTCATTTATTGATACAGTTAAATGTCATATAGAATTAGACTGGCATTTTATCTGTATCAAATTATGTCAATAAATGAAGACTGATAATTGGGTATCCAATCCTTAATATCAACTTATAAAAGTAAACGTTCGCTACAACATCAGTACTCAAATTTATTTTGTTTTGGATCTCACTTTTTGCCAAATTTCATGTAATAAATACAAAGAAACAGTCACATAAAAATTTGTAAACGGGCCAGAATTATAAATGCGATGCCATTCGCTCCTTAAAAAACGGGAATTTTGTAACATTGAAAAATGAAGGATTTTTGAAAATAAGAAACCGCATAAGGGTTTAAATTGTGATATTTATTTGAAGCTTTCGACTGCACAGCAATTATCAACTGAGTATAAATTTTAATATTAGCACAAGTAACGACGTCAGAAATTCTACAATTTTATCGATATTAAAAATCACACACAGTCGATAATGGCTATGTGGCCGAAATATTATGAATAATTATCACAACTTTGTGAGGATTACCGGTTTCTTCTATTTGATTGATAGACAATCCTTTCCATTTGAATTGAAATAAGGATAGGGCCGTTTCAATCTGATTTTTAGAGGACACATGAACCAAAAAAAAAGACTTAATAAAGAAGGAACTTATATTTAATTTCTCTTTGGCCCTCTTTCGAATCACTAAACTGAAGAGAGAGATGTTAAATATTTAGAGAATAGGACAATTGTTACCGATATGGTCTCGCGAAGAACAAAATTCCGCGATTGAGGATGATCGATAACGCCTTCCGATTTATTCCGCTTACAGTTACTCGCATTTTTTTTATGAATGGCAAGTCCCACAAACAAGTGATTTCTCTAACCACTCTCTCATTTACGCGCAAATAATTACTGGCGCCTGATTCCTTTTTTATTTCTTCTTCGAATAACCCTCCGTCGTCGTCGTCATCATCGTAAGCTGTTTTCGCACCCATCAATCTTTACCAGTAAATCACCAGGCAAAGCCTCTCTCTCTCCACCCACACAGTAAACGTCTCCATGACAACGGCGCGTGCTTGTTTGCGTTTCCCTTTTTGTAATTTTTATGTTGTTTTTTTTCTGCCTTGTCATGAAACTGCGTGACATTGTTACGGTTGCTAACGGCCTTCTGATGTCCCGATTATTTCCATAGGAATGGGGAAAGGAGAATGGATTCAAACAAACTGCGAATCGAATCGACTGACGGAATATTTTCCGGGTTTTGGTGGAAACAAGGGACGTTGAAGAACAGAGACACCCGAGTTGTTACGTTTAGTGGTTGATTTCGGTGGAAAACGTAAAAGAATATGTATTTTGGTTACTCTCTATCCGATGACGAAACAGTCTAAAAGATCTACGGGGCTTTGGCTGTTTTTCTTTTTCAAAATATTCTGGCCCCTGCAAAACGAATTCTTCTCTTTCTCCGTCAAAGATTAATCGGAAAAAAATTGTTTTCCTTAAAAGGAAAATTGGATAAATGTAATTCTCCATAACATCTTATTGCCTCCCACCCTATCTCTCTCTTCATCTCCCCCTGTCCATCTCCATCTCCCTCTCTTCATCTCCCCCTGTCCATCTCCATCTCTCCCCCTCCATCTCCATCTCTCCCCCTCCATCTCCATCTCTCCCCCTCCATCTCCATCTCCATCTCTCTCCCCCTCCATCTCCATCTCTCCCTCTCTCCATCTCCATCTCTCCCTCTCTCCATCTCCATCTCTCCCTCTCTCCATCTCCATCTCTCTCTCCCTCTCCATCTCTCTCTCCCTCTCCATCTCTCCCTCTCCCTCTCTCCCTCTCCATCTCTCCATCTCTCTCTCTCTCCCTCTCCATCTCTCTCTCTCCATCTCTCCCTCTCCATCTCTCTCTCTCTCCATCTCCATCTCTCTCTCTTCCATCTCCATCTCTCTCTCTTCCATCTCCATCTCTCTCTCTTCCATCTCCATCTCTCTCTCTTCCATCTCCATCTCTCTCTCTTCCATCTCCATCTCTCTCTCTTCCATCTCCATCTCTCTCTCCATCTCCATCTCTCTCTCTCTCCATCTCTCTCTCTCCATCTCCATCTCTCTCTCTTCCATCTCCATCTCTCTCTCTCCATCTCTCTCTCTCCATCTCTCTCTCCATCTCCATCTCTCTCTCTCCATCTCCATCTCTCTCTCTCCATCTCCATCTCTCTCTCCATCTCCATCTCTCTCTCCATCTCCATCTATTTATCTCTCTCATACACAAACATGTAGAAATGGCACTGCCAGGTAGATTAAAGCAATAAGAACAGGCAAGGGAGATAGAAAGTAGGTGACTTACCTGAAGTTCACAGATGGCAGGCAGCGTGTAGGATTTGAAGTTATTGAATTTTCCGTAAATTTAAAGAACTCCAAACGTTTCAAGCTGCCTGCCATCTGTGAACCTCAGGTAAGTCACCTACTTTCTATCTCCCTTGCCTGTCCTTATTAATTGTTTTACTTAACGTGACAACGTCATTTCCTGATGCATGTGGCAGAGAAGGAAGGTAGGTAGGCAGGTAGGTAGTTAGGTTGGCTGAAGTGTCCATGTACTGTATTACAGAGCAACTTTATTGTTCCCATTCATGTGCCGGGGGAAACCTGTTCGTAATTAAACGACACGGCGAGGCCATTACGTGCAGCCGACCAGTGTCAATGGAGGCTCCACCATAAGCTTTCCGACCTTCGAATATCTTTCCACCATCCCATCAGCACTGGGCGGAAACGACGACCAAATTACGGTCCGAGTACGATATTGACAGAATTGTAGGTTTCCTAGCCTCGTGTCACGGACGCATTGACCTAGCTTAACTGATCGCGTGCGCCAAAGTAGCGCAGGACAGTCGTAAAACCCAACATCTATAGTGCACTTTTTATCTGACTAATGATACCATGATATTCACTTATAGTTATGGGCCTAGGAGCTGACACAAGGTAATTTTCGTAACGCTAGCTTTCGTACCAGCAGAAGTGAGCCGTTGTCACGCCAATATATATATAATTACTTATTGCACTGGGATATTTTTGCCAGTAATGTTTTGCGAGAGAAGTGAACTGAGCAGTTCTGCAGCCTTTAAAGACCAATCAAGCTCGTGGTCTGATCTGCAGCATGAATTTTCTACATTTTTTAGTATAAATATTAAGATAAATTGGGGGTGGGAGGATATATCCTTTATTTTAATACCATATTAATATAATAAGAATCAACTTTTAAAATAAGAAAAAATACTTTAACCTAATCAAATTTACATCAATATTACTATTTTCTCAGATTAAAACTTTAAACCGGAAATCCTTTCTTATTTAAACACTACATATATTTTTACATAAAAAAATGATACAAATTAATTTCTTAAAAAACTAACTATTCTCGATCTCTAAACTCAGGGTCGTACGTTGTGGGCCTTCTCATTGATCAGAACATTTCACACAAAATCTACAGGGGCCTGGCAGTATAGGAATTACTTCGTCGACATAATGGACCTTTCATCGTCTTCCTCGTGGCATTTTTCTCCTATCCGGGTCGTAGTCAGAGCGGCGGCGGCCGCTGCTACTCACCCAGGTTCAGGAAGAATTTCCATTTATCCTCGCCTCTGTCCGATAATGTCGATCTCATCCGACCCACCGCTCTCGTCTCCACAATCTCCCTTGCCTAAACTCCAATCATCTGCCTCGAAATCTTCGCCAAAAATCTCTCTGCAAGTCTTTTTTAACGTCTCTTCCCCCAGTCTTTAGTTCATATCCCGAAGGTGGCCGGGATGTACAGTAACCAAGGTTTTTGGGGAAAAACACCACAGGTGCGACGCGATGTCTGGGTTTTATTACCCCCCGGGCTCAATAGCGGATTATGGAATAAAATTTTGGTCGTTTTCGTGGACTGCAAGCGCTTTATTATTTATTTAATTGATAACGGCGACCAGTTCTCCGAATTAAAATCTGGAGCATATTTCATCGCGATCAGTGTAGTTAAGTTGTTCTTTTAATATAATCATTTACGTTACGACAAAATTAAACCGCGCATGACGTGACGTAAGGATTGGAGCTTTCGACATTTATTAATGGCGCGAACTTCTTAGATATAAATTGATGGAGTGGTTGGGGCGGAATTTTCACCAACTTTAATTGTAAATTACCATTAATTTACAATTAAAGTTCGTGAAAATTCCAGGAGGCAAGTTGGGCCAGTTATGAGTCGTCAGGGTCATGTTACTGTCGTGTAAATGTTGAAACTGACGAAAGCTTTATATTTACGATGTAGTTGAGTTTCTTTCCAAAACGACGAATAATTTACAAAATATTCCCTCCCTCATCGATCCTCGAGATTAAACAAAGGTAACAATGCCCAAATCGCAAATCCGATTTTTTTTTTGCGTTTCGTGTCATTTTCAAGGTCCTTCAGTCTGATTTTATCAGCATGGCATTCAGTACCTGCTGCTGCTGTTTCCGGTGTTTTCCCCCGCCACTGCCGCCTCTACCCACCCAATCTGTTGTGTGTGTGTGTGTGTGTTGGAATCGTGCCCAACCCCCATAAAATAAAACACGACGACGACGACGGCGACGCAAACAAAGCAAGCTTTAATACGCGTGACTCGATTTGCGTTGCGTGTTGTACGTACCTGGGACAACAGAAATGTGGTTTACCCCCTTTCCCACCCACCCACCCCCTTCCCGCCTTATCTTCGTCGCCGCAGCCAAGGAAAACAACAACCCCCGGGAGACGGGGAAATGTTATCTGCGTCGCAGTTTTACTGACGTAAATCTTGTAAATGTCACATAATTCTGACGATGATTACAATAGAGTGTTTCAAGACCACCTCACAGACAAACTGTGGTAAGTCAGGCGGAGAGGATCTTTTTCTTTATTTTTTTAAAAATAAAACATATGGGTCGTATATCGGAGCAGTAAAGAGCCGCCAAGAGGTTCGGTTAGTTGTTCTGCTAATATTAAACCGCGCATGAAGTGACGTCAGGACTGGGACTTTCGACACTAATCAATGAGGCGATTGTGTTGGAGCGAGCTTCTTAGAAATGATTCATGGGATGGTTGGGCAGGCAGGTTCACGAGTTTTAATAGTAAATTAACGACTATGCAAAAAAAAGGCAAATAAGTCGTTAATGACGTGTAAATGTAGTAACTTGGTTTCGTTCGGTTGTTTAATGACGAAATGCTAACAACTTAACAAAAAAAAATAACTGACTCGGAGTGCGAGAAATACCTTCATACAGTGAGTCACCACATTTCCAAGCGTAGTTCATCCACTGCAAGTAGTGAGTTGATCAATCGAGTTCGGGCGCATCTTAGCGATGCTAACAACTTTACAAAAAAAATCCCGACTGCTTGTGCGAGAATTACCTATATACAATCGTCACATTACCGGATCCCGCAAGATTTTCGAGCGTTGCTCACCCGCTGAAAGTCTCCATACTTAAAAAAAAAATCAGGAAGCCTAGTTTCTCGCCAGCAATTCTCAATTTTATAAAAATTTTATTGACAGCAAATATATAGAGATTCTTCTTCTTCTTTGGCCTACCGGGTCAACTGTGGGTAGCGTATCGATTCTCCAGCATTATATAGAGATTGTTAATGACTAATTAAGCCGAAATACACAAATATATTAAAAAGGTTACTGTAAGTGCTGTTGTCAATTTTTTTGTGTGACACTTAAACATTAATAATAATAATAATAATAAAAAGAAATGGAATCGTTGGACATAGATGAACTGAAAGGAAAACATTCGACGAACAAAATCGACGTCATTTTATTGGTTTAATTGGGAGGTGGATGATAGGGGGGGGGAGGAGGAGGAGGTATGTGGTTCAGAGTTTTCAAGATCAAGGAGAGACGCAAAAATTTTCACGTTAGGAAAGAGTTATTTCTATTTTCCTCTCGGGCGCCCTGGTAGGTATCTTGAGAAGTTGAGAGATAAGGACTACACGGAAAGGAACTCAAGAGCGAAATTAAGGAGGAGCTGTTTGCGAGGACAAACAAGTTTCAGTTGAGCAGAAACTCCTCCCAATCCTTTCCACCCCCCGCTCCTCCCCCTCCGCTTTCAGCCTGAATTTATTTTTAACTTCCAACTAAATAATACGCACACGTATAATGAATGCTCTGTCCAAACTAAAAAAGATAGAAGCTAATATTGATTTAACAGAATTGGCGTCACTGGAGAAATAGGACAATTAAAGGCACCGTTAGATAAACATCTAATGGTAGAGACCAGAAAGGGAAGTTGAGGATGTAATACGCAAAGTAGATTAGGGAGGACGTGGGATGTGCTAGCTATGCGGGAATGAAAAAAAATAGGCTTGCGCAAGATAGGTTAGCATGGAGGGTTGCAGCAGACGAGTCTTGGGACTGAGTACCACAACAACAACAACAACGACCAAAGCCTAAAGAAATTCAAATGGTGATGCGAAAAGCGCGGATCTCGAGACACTTTAAATTCGGGTCTCGGAGAAGGGTTCCTCCTCTTTTTTTTAAGTGTGATGACGTGGCCGTTTCCTTAATTGAGCTTATCGTCGTCCTACACGAGAGACAGTCACGGTTGCCAACTCTGTCTCTCAGGGTTTTTTGTAAAACCAAATAATACATATTTATTGAACAAAAACTTTTCATTTTTTTTTAAAAAAAAGGAGAAATATTAATGCTACATGGACTCTTAAGAAACTGGTGGAATAAACTAATTGAGGATAAATTAATGTCATTTGAGCGAAAATTATGAAAGGAATTTCCATTACGGCGCAGGAAAGGAAAATTGAGGTTATGCGACCCTGGTACGTCGGAAACCCTACTCTACTCTTCGTAATGGCTCGGGAATAACCACGAAGGTCCAAACAACGATCCGACAGGTGTGATAAAAATATTTCGGTCACAGCAACCCACATCATTGCATCAATTCTAGAAGGTCCAATCGTCCATCCACAAAATAAAAGACTGAAGCGGAAGAGACTCGCTCCACGATTCAATTACAATAAATGAAAAGACGGTCAGTAAGTCCGAATATACATTTATTCAAAAGCGACGTTTCGTCTTCACTTTTGGTCCGCGCGACTAGTTTTTTCACACGTAAATTCAATAATCTTTTCGGCTGAGGGAGTCCAGGAGTAAATGTGATGAATTGCTAAATTTGTAACATAGAACCCATATTTAATTTCTTGTAAAAATTTTTTTGTAGTACGGCTGAGAAAGTCTCAAAATGGAGACGCCACGTCGCTTTTCAATGCATAGTGATAAATTTATTTGCCGACTTATCGGCCGTCTTTTTACTTACATTTCATGTTAATTAAAGCATGCCGTATAATATAATCTTTATGAGCAATGGTAGACGGTAGACGTATAGTAGCCACATAAAGAGTAGGGATAAGCGCAGACAAGGAAGGCTTTCGCGAAAAAGAGGGATTTACTTGCGGGTAATTTAAGTGTGAATATAAGTAGGAAATGTTGGTATTGAGCGTGGCGTTATATGGGGTGCGAAACGTGGACGATAGGAGTTTGCGGAAAGGAAAAGAATAGAAGCCTTTGAAATGTGGTGCTATAGGAGAATGAGATGATGGGTGGGTGGATAGAATCACAAACGAGGAAATTCTAAACAGAGCAATATGGAGGACGTTGACCAAGAGAAGGGATAGATTAATAGGCAACGTTTTAAGACACGAGGATCTTGTAAAATTCGTATTAGAGGGAATTGTGTGGGGGTAAGAAAAGAAGAGGGAGGATAGAATACGCATAGCAGATTAGTGAGGATCTTGCTTGTGCTGGTTATGAGGGAATGAAAAGGCTTGCGCAGGATAGTTTAGGGTTGCATCTAGACCAGCCTGAGGACCGAATACCACAACAAGAGATACTATGTGACTATCGTCAAGTGCATTGATTTGCTAACGATCCTGTAGTTAAGAGGTTAAGTGACAGACAAACGAAGAGACTAAAATTTTCGGGGACAATGGGCTGCGTGTGCGCCGCCCCCCTCTTGTGGCAGCTTTAATACAACACTGGGTCCAGTTGTCATTTGAAAAGGAAACGGTGATGAATGGTCGTGGAAGAAAGGAAAGGGTAAGGGAGGGAGGCAGGGAGGAGAGGGCTTGTTTCCATAGAGCTCCGCTTATGGCCGTCACACTTAACGCTCCGGGAGTTCATGAATGGAAGACGAGACAAGACGAGCGGTCGGTAGCCTCGCCCGAGGACATTGCCACCATCTTTCTCTCTCTCTCTCAATCAAATCGGAGGAATTCCTAGGAAAACAGCAACCGTGGCTAAGTAAGTCACTAGGAGAAAGAAGAGCCGTGAAGGCGTGTCACTTCACCCAGTCAGATGTAGATTTAATCAGGGGTAACGAAGCCAAGCGTGTAAAAATCCAACCTTTGGTTGAAGCTGCGCTCCTAGGCAGTCAATATTAGATTAGTACACATTTGGAATAATTTTCCTTCATCAAATTTCCAATATTTAACATCTCAAGGAGTCCCAAGTGTGGTGCCGAAACGTCGTTTAAACTTAGTAAACCGAGTAAAATTTTATTTATTTCAATCTAGTAATTTTTGGAGTGGGGGGAATTAACAGGCTACATGAGGGTGATCCGAACTCCATTTTAATAGCATAGGAAGGGAATTGAAAAGGAGGGATGCGGAAGATAGAGCAAGGTAGCCTAGGGACCCCGGGCTATGGGTTAAGGATCCTACCCGGTGTTTCACCTAAAGAGATGCAGGGAAAATCCTAGAAAACCTGCAACAGGTAGGTCGGGCATTGGGTCACTATTCTCACCTCCTTCCGAATGACGGGAGACGAGTTTGCTGTGGGGTCGCAGCATTCCCTTCTTCTGCAACACATTCTCTCTCTAGACTGGGACAGCACAGGCAGGGAAGAGGAATTTATTTATGGCCAATACAAGTATGAACTCTAGGAATTGTTGATGACGTGGAGCGTGGAGTTGTAGTGGACGGCGCAGAAAAGAAGAAAATTAGAAACTATTTAAATTTCGGCGCTATAGAATAATGAGACGGGTTCCAGGGAATTGTAAGCAGAATAGGGGGAAGAGAGAACAACGTGGAGGCACTTGAAGGAATAGATTAATAGGCCACGTTTTGATATCCGAGGGTCTTATCATTAGAGGGAAGTGAACAGCAAACCGATGGAATACGCTAAGCATATTAGGGAGCATGCTGTAGTTATGTGGAAATGAAATGGCTTGCACGGAATAGGTTAGGATGGAAATTTTTTTTTTCAGATCAGTCTAAGGACAACATTCATTACGTTTTCAAAGTTTTAAAAACTACACTAATGTTCTTAAGGTTGAAATTGGGCAGTTAATAATTTTTTTAATACATAAAAACGTTTCTGGACGCAAAAAAAACTGTTTTGGGAACCTGATTCCTCCCCGTTTCTCCTCATCATGATCCCTGCGTAGAGGAACGAGACGTCGTAATGAATCAAGGTGGTGGAGGAGGAGCGACGACAACTCCTCAATCCGCATTCCCTCACGTACAGTCTCGGCGATCGTCGTCCAGTCGGTCGGTTTGCAACCTTGTGACTTGAGGGGGAGGAGAGGGATGCGCCGTGTAATTTAGCCCGTGAAGGATCGTCACGACGACGGAACGCCGCCGGCTTCATGACGGACAAAAGTTAAAACGTCGGATATTGGTGAATACGTAACGACTCTGCGGAACAGACGACGAGGAGGGGTGGAAAAGTTCCCAGACTAATTTACCCCCCCCCCCCACCAACGATCCCACTCTCATATTTCCAGATTGCCCTTTTCAAGGTGGACATCGTCATGCATTATTTTACAAAACCGAATTCCCTGCGAGGATTCGCGCAAGGACAAGCTTCCAGGATGTAATCTCCGTATGCAAATATGGTGGAGGATTCCCTCAGGGGGTGGGACCACGCCAAGTAATTACCAGTACATACAATTAGGGGAGAGGGGGGAGAGACAATTGTGATTACAATCTCGACAGTGTCTGGTGAGCTGAAACCATCATTAGGCTGATTGCGAGTGAAATGAGAGAGGAAACCCATATCTAATATATGGTTACATGGCCAAATATTCAAGGGAGGGAGAAGCAGACAGACAGTCTTAAGGACTGGATACAACAACAGCAACAACGACAAAATTAAAAAACATATAATTTTCATTCAATCAAACCGACGTTTCGTCACCGTGTTCCGTACTTTCTTCGATCGTTAAATTAAGCAGTACTTGATGTTGTAACATTACGGAAGTCGGGAGAAGACTTGGCAACAGTAATAAACTGCATAAACGTGGTCCCGGAGAAAAATTTCGATATTTACTTCAGTTATTGTAATAATAATTGCACCATTATTTTTATCAGTCACTTCAATAAACCAAAAATATATTTCAATTTTTATTTCCAAACTTTATTCGGAAGAAGCCTTGGGAAATTGCCGAATAAATTTTGGAAATCAAAACTGGCGATGAAGAAAGTTAAAAACGGAATATGGAAAGGGAATCGTTCTGCAAGGAGAAAAATAATAATAAAAACCGTATGGCTAGTCGACGAAAAATGTGGTATTAGGGGAGTCAGAAGAAGACTTTGCATGAACGTCATCATGAAGAAAGAGTTCAAAGTGAGGCTTCAAAAACCCAAGGTGATTGAGTGTAGTACGCGAAACAGTGAAATAACAAAGGGTGTTAAGAATGGGAAGGGATATCTTGAAGGATGTTAAGGAATCCTGCTACTTGGTGTAGCGTAATAACTAGAGTAGGGCAGCACTAGCAAGGAAGATGAATTTACTTACTGGTAATATAAGTTTGAACATTAGGAAATTGTTGCTCAAAATGATGGTATTGAGTGGCGTTATATGGGTGCTGAAACGTGAGGAAAAAATAAACGTTTTATAATGTGATGCTATATATAGGAGAATGAGATAGATGGCTAGAGTAAATAAACAGGAAGTTCTTAGCAGAAATAGCGTAATGGAGAACAATTTGGAGGACTTTTGAAGAGATATATTAATACGCCACGTTTTGAGACATGAGGGTCTTGTAAAATTAACATTAGAGGGAAGTGAAAACGGAGATGGAATACGCTGAGCAGATTAGTGAGGACGTGGGATGTATAAATGAAAAAGCTTGCGCAGCATAGGTTGTCATGTAATGTTTAATCGGACTAGTCTTAGGACTGATTACCACAACAACAACAACAACAAACCGACGTTTCATCACCATGTTTCCTACTTTTTTCATCTACTGTTGAATTAAGTAGTAACTGGGTGTAAATTTTGACGAACAAATGGCAGACAAATGGGATGAAAACGTAAACTAGGCTGCCTGAAAATTATGCAAAACGTTTCCTCACCGAATGTTCCGTCATCGCAATCAAGGAATGTGATTCCACGTTCGTTGAAGGTCGGGAGGCTTCTTTACAAGGGAAGAACCTCCATTCACAACCATCCTTCATCGTAAGTGACCGAGCGAGCACCAATCAGAAACCTGATTGGCCAAGATGAAGAAACATTATCCAACAAATTGTCCCGAGCCTTTCGTTGCTGGCGTTTCAGTGACTTTGAGAAGGCAGTGCGGTCCTTCAGGAAGGAGAGGGGAGGGGGGTAACCTAATTTTAAATCCCCGTCAAGAGAAGAGAAGAGGGGAGGTTCACTGACCCCTTCTTCGCCATGGGTTGTTAATTGATCTAATAGCGCAGAAGGATGCCTCCAAAGGAAGCGCAGGCGGACGCAACAGAGCTTGCTTTGTGGGACAACATTCCCCTTCCCTCCTCCCACGCACCGGGACGGCAGGAATTTCCTGGGAAGGACCGCCGACGTCAGTCAACTGCGAGAAGCTTCCAATTCTCCCTAGCGAGCCTCAGTTCTCACTCAACTGAAGGGATTATCGCCACAGCCATAATATTTACGATGGACCTACGGACTTTTATAATTTTAAAATGGTGGCTCAAAACATTTCTCCCTCTCTCTTGGGGCACGGGTATCATCCTCACGATCTCTGAATTGCGGCTTCCCTCAATTTCTTTTTCTCCCTTCTTTTTTCCTTTTTGTATCTCCCACACGACCGCAAGACCTGGAGCCGACGTCTGGTGGTGGCGGTTTCCGTCGCCTGTAACACAAGTGCCAAAGTCCGCCCCCCCAACTTTTTTCTCTCTCTTCGCCTCTCACTCTCTCTGGTCTGTGGGCGAGTCTGGAACCAGTTGCGTTTGTAGCCCAATCAGGGTCTCATCTGTACTGCGCGATCATCCTCCAGCCTCATTACGAGGAGGAGGAGGAGGACCTCCTCGTGTGCCTAATCTCCCCCACAATTATTATTACAGGTCCATTCTCTGACGAAACATGCGCCAAATCAAGATCCGAGGGAATTCTTCGCCTTGTGTAAACATTCAGTCAGTGGCGCTGCAGGTCGAGGAATCAACGAAATTAACACTGTAAGAATCCAACTGTGTTTTTTTAATTTTAAAAATAATGTTTGTTTGGGCCTTATAAGCAGTCTCTTGCAGCCCATGTTGTAAGTTGTTAAATTATAATCTGACAATATTCCCGACCTACCTGACGCAGTGTTTTCGTGGGTTCTCTCTGCATCTCTTTTTGATGAATCACCGCGAGGGTAGAGGATCCTTCAACTATAGCCTGGGGCCCTAGTCAACCCTTGGCTACCTCGCGCACACCCTTTTTAAATTCCTTTCATATACTATTAAAGGATCACCCTAATTTGACCTGTTAACCTCCTTCCCCCTCCAAATCAAAATAAAAATCACAGGAACTTTCGTCCCTATTCTGGGCCCATATACACATCTGGCAATGTAGGGTGTAGAAGAGGAGTCACGAGTTTTTCCCCCACTACTTCCGCTGTTTCAACTGTAGAAAATTATTTTGCATTAAAATAGCACATTTTTTAAAAAAAAATCATACATACAGTAATTATATTCGAAAAAATTAATTTCATCAACTCTTCTGTTAGTGGATAGAAACATAGATCCTCCAAAAATCAGTTCACTGCCTGTCAACCCACGTCGTATGCCTCTCAGGTACTCACAAAAATAAATAAATCAATGGATTAACCTACTCCACATGCCAACATGTTAATTATATATATTATTTTAATTTTGTGTTGACTATTTAATGTATATACTGTTGATTATTGTACCAACTAAAAATCAATAGGATGAAGTTTTTATACGAATAATAAAATAAATTGTTCACTTGCATCGTCAGTAACAGAATAATATAAAAAAAATCTCATAAGGCTTTTTTTAAAAAACAGGTTATAACCAAAATTTCTTCAGTTTAATATACAGTTGTAAAGAAATGTTTTCTTGTAGGAGGGGGGGATTAAATTAATTACAAGGTGATTAAAATCTTAGGAAATTTATTTACATAGGGAATACATTATTGAGGGAAATATTTATATGGAATTAGGGTTTCGGTGAAGCAATCAGATATCCTAAGGATTAATACCGCGGGTGATCCCCCCCCCCCCACTAAACGGCCTGATTTGGAAACTTGGCAGCGTACCTCTTTACAGCTTCTTTGTGGCTCCGTCTTCATCTTCATCATCATCTGCATCCGCGTTCCTACCCTCTGCTCTAAATATCTAGAGCCGAATGAATCTGCACAACAGTCTCCGCCGCTGTGTCCCACACCTCGATAAATCGATCTTTTTCACTCGATTTAACTACACACCTTGGCCACCACGTGGTAATTTTAAAAATATCATTTGTTTGGTATTTCCTAGAATAGCGCGGGTCAGTTATGTACGTGACCTGACAGCATCCCATAGGCTCCTCTGCGCGAATTCGAGGCGCCACTCAATCTTCCAACCCTTTGCCAATTTTTACGTTACAACTTAATATAATAAATATCGAGCTACATTCTAATGTTTCGATTAATTTGGTCTCTTTATTTATATAGGTTTCTTTTTCAATAACGGCGGGTCGATGTTGAAATGGAATAAAACATGCGGTCGTATTGAGGAATATTTTTAGTAAAGGGCGTGTCAGTAGATGACTTTATATGATGGTGGTTGTTGGCGGACCTGATGCCGAAGCTGCTGGCTTACAGCGATAGAGGTCTCTCTCTCTACTCGCTGCTCGCATCCGGAAGTGACGCATCTCGTTTTGATTTATGGTAACGGTAGTCCTGCTCCTCTGGTCGTAACACAACTCTGCGCTTTCTATTCACTCAGGTCGGCATTAATTACGTGCGTCCAGGCCGCCGCCAAAAACGTGCGCCCGTACCTCGGAGGCTGGCTGACAGGTGTCCACCACCGCCCGGATTTAATTTAAATTTTCTGCCGACTGAGAGATGAATCACCAGACGAAGTCAAACAACGTAATATTTTTTAAATTCGTAAATTTTCATTTCTACTAGTGTAACGGGGTGGATACAGACATTCCCGCAAAAAAAATACGTGTTAATAAAATGATGACTTCCTCCCTTCTCTCCCACATCTCCCAATTTACGTCACCTGAGCGACAGTTTTGCAACGATTGGTCGCGGG
This sequence comes from Eucriotettix oculatus, assembly GCA_034510155.1. Classification (NCBI taxonomy): domain Eukaryota; kingdom Metazoa; phylum Arthropoda; class Insecta; order Orthoptera; family Tetrigidae; genus Eucriotettix; species Eucriotettix oculatus. The sequence continues at coordinate 66,030,019 of CM067382.1, read as the reverse complement.
ACATTAAACATCGAACAATGCTCGTCGAGTTAGTGGTCCACACCCACTCCTCCAATTCAGGCCACACAAAACACACGCCCTTGTGGGGTAAAAACAAACCTAACACAGCTGATCGGTTCGTGTCACTCGAATCAAGTTATTTGTTTTTCTGTTTCTAATGCAGCGGGTTCTTTTTTTACTTGGTTTCGTTTCGTTCGTCATCGGCCCATAAATTCAAATTTCATAAACTATACCATTTTAGTAATAACAACATAAGTTTTCTGACCTAAATATTTACAATAAATAAAAAGACTGCCAAAAAAGTCAGCATTAAAAATATAACTATTTATTAACAAAAGCGACGTTTCATCTCCACTTTTGAGGCTTCTTCAGGCTTAAAATTTAGCAATACATAATACTTTTCCTTGACTCCGTCGGTCGGAAAAATAATTTAATGTACATGCGAAGAATTTGGTGTCGCGGACCATCTTCAGCGACAGTTACGGCCGAAATAACATTTTAGTAATATTTCCAGGACTGGTCAAAGTAAAGTTAAAATTTGAGAAAAGCCGCGTCACCCAATCCTCAAAATAATTTAAAATTCCATAAATTGGAATTAATATTGAGGAGGGTTTTTACTGCGTTACAACACTAAAAATGCAAGTTAAATAATAGTTAATACCGTACGAGGGGTTGGAAGAGAGCGGTAAAACACACTTCAACATATTATTTTTAAGGGGCGGAATAATTGAGACTAAATTTTGAAGACGTGTTCTTGGAGACCCGGGCACACTTGCCACCACTTTTCGCCCTGGAGTGGATAGGGAGGAATTTTTTTTTAATATCCGCAAAACAGCCGCCATTTCCTTCTAACATATATTTCTCTGGGCCCATTAATATCGTTTTCGCTGAATCTGTTTTACGTATAATTTAAACTTTTTACAGGGGTGTAAGGGGGGGGGGTACACAAACTCATGTGTACAAAATTAAAAGCGACGAGCAATTATGATGAAATTTTGTAAGCATGATCCACGAGGAGCGAGAAAAAAAAATGCGATGAGGGGAAAAAACAACTATCATTCGCCCCCGACGCCGTCTTACTCGAAATCATGATGTACCGGGCTAACATAAATAAATACCCGGGCAACACCGGGTCCCCAGCTAGTGTTAAATGAATGTTATGTATCCAATATTAATATTTTTTTCTAAAACTTTGTTTACCTAGTTAATTAGCTACGTTTACACGGTTTACCTGATACATAAACAACCTTTCCATATTCTAGCCGCGTAATATCGTTTCAAAGCCACGATGTCATCAGAAGAAAAGAATCGTGATGTTGTCATTCGAGGGTTTGCCAAGATGCTACTCGACAACCTCTGTAACCCTTGAGGCCTGGTGAGGTAATATCCTCCCCCCTCCCCTCCAATCCCCCGGATGAATCGGTAATCAACGTGCTGACTAAAAACTGTGGCACTCTAAAATCGCCGCCGGAAACGTGTGCTTGTGATGAAACTGATGCCTCCTGAGGATGCAAGCAAGGGGTTTCTTCCTGTGAGAGAGATCCTCCCGTGGTGATTACCCAACACCCAACACCGACCGCAGGCAGGGACGACCAACGGATTAGCTCACTCAACACGGCTTCATCATCAACGACCGCACGAAACCGATTTATCAAATACCCTTTCCATCAATTCCCAAGGGTAAACGGCAGATACCCTCTTCCATTCTGATGACCGATAAGGAGACAGACTCCAAGCCATCGCTGACGTCTTCCAAGCATGACTCACGTACTTCTATCACGCTTAATCGTGCAAGTGTAGCTTAGATTTAAATAACATATAGATTAACAACCCCCTGAAACAGACGATAAAAATTTAGACGTTTCGACTTGATCTCGTAGTCCTTGTCAGTAATATTTAAGCCGGTCTGGCTACTGACAAGGCTGGTCGTAAACGTCTTAATTTTTATTTTGTCCCACAGTTTTATCGTACTGTCTGTTACACGGGTCGTTAATCATTATGTTATTTAAATATTAATCGTTCCTTTTAGTAACACAGATTACTAGTGCTTAAATATAACAAAAATTTTATTTAAGGCATGATTCTTATTAATTGCTATTCGTCGTCATCCTGCGTGCGTACGCAGCGGAGAAACAAACTCGCTTGGCAGGCGTCGTCGCCTCTTGCAAGTTTCCATGACATTTGTAGTAACATAGATATTACTAAGAAGGAATTCTAAACATGTGCGTTCGTCCCATTAAAACAAAACTTTCTTCCCCCGTCGCATTATAGTAAAACGGAACATTCGGTTAACATTAATTTACTTGCCAAAAATTTTCATACCTTCACCTGTAAAAATCATAGCTAATTTCCCAGCAATAAAAATTAACTAATACTTGGTTAATATAATTACGACGTTTTGTCCGGATTTAAGGGACTTTAGTAGGTATAGTATCAATTCCTCTCTCTTTTTTTGGCGGATAACAGGCTACATGAGGATGATCCTGAAGCAGGCAACTCCTCTTTAATAGCATAGGAAGGAACAGGAAAGTGCGGGATGTGGAAGCCCAGGGTTAACAAGGATCCCCAGGCTATAGTGTAAGGATCCTACCCGGTATTTCACCTAAAGGTGACGCCGGGAAAAATCTAGAAAACCTGCATCAGGTAGGTCGGACTGGTCTTCCTCTTGACCTCTTATACCTTTTGGTGCCGGGGAGATCGTCGCCATTCTTCTAATCAGTTCGAGTTTCAAGTCTGCTGCGAATTGGCCCAACAGCACGGACACATGCCCCTTGCCGGGAATCGAACCCGGGATTCCATGTGGTACGAGGCAGTGACGCTAGCCACTGGACCACAGAGGCCACAAAGATTATCATCGTGGTAGGTATTTCACGACACCGAATCACTCTCTCGTGTATAATACCTCAATACGTTTAACAATATTTTCGGACGAGGGAGTGTCAAAGGAGTAGAGGACATGAATTTCTAAATTTTGTGCCTGGATGAAGTCTCGAAACGGAGACGAAACGTCCCTTTTATGTTAATTAAAATTAGCATTAAAATTATATGCTGGCTTATTGGCCGTCTATTTATTTATTGTAAACTTATAAGTCAGAAAAGTAGGTTTGTATGACAAAAAAAATAATTGAAGAGATAAGAAACAATAATTAATTTTACGTCGAGACCCAAAATGGTGGACGAATTGTCTGTTGTTTTTTTGACCATTCCTTGCTTATTTAATAGGCAATTGTTACTCGTCGAGACTTTATCAGTGAAAAGTGCTGTGACGACTTCCGGCTTACTAAACAAGTTCCTCCGCGTAGTGTGGTGAGGATTTCCCCTCGACGACTATGATGATGATGACGGTATGGTATGGGGTGCTCACGGGAGCCGCAGAAACAGTATCACTTCCCTCTCTCGTGACGGAAGTGCAATCCGAGCCCCCTGGAGAAGGGGAGGGGTAACTTCCGGTAGCCAGCTGCAACTACACCGTGTCCGCTGCTCTGATAAAAGGGACCTGAGTAAGCTAAATTCCGTGGTTCAATGGCGCCGCCGCCGTAGGTATCTTTATCTCTCACGTCCTAAGCAGTTTTGCTCCAGTCTGTAAGCTTCTTTATCTCATCCCGGCGCTGACACAGTTGGGAACCTCCCCAGGCACTGTAACGAGGGAAGAGCTTTAAATCACTTGGCCCCGTTACTCAGGAACAGAAACGAGAATTGGGGGAGAGGGGGGGGGCGGTTCATTAATAATCGGCCGGGGCTCTCAGGAATGCGCGCGTTCTGTTCCACGCCTGTCGTCGGCCCTCGAAACGTGTCCCCCTTACGCCCACGGTCCTTCAATGGATGGAACCCCACCTCGCCGCCAGCTACAATGAAATCCTCTCAGTGTGTGGCGCCATTACTCACGTTCAAGGTTTCCTGTAGTCTTCTCTCCCCCCTCCCCCCCCCAAAAAAAATATTATCTGCTTAAAGACGGCGGTGATGGTCAACCCATCAAATCTGGATTACCACAAGGCACGGTTCTTGGCGATTTCCTACTCGTCACACATATCACTAACACAAGATACAAGAAAACGGATGGTGTCAAAAGAAAACCTAACGCGTCATTTCCGTTCATTTTAATTAAATAATATAATCAATTTGTTTCCCAAGCTGCGGAGCTCGTGGCGTTCAAACTGCACGCACGTTACCAAGGGACGAACAAAAAACCATTAATTGGGGTGGGGGAGGGGGTGTGATGTGACCTGGCATCGCAACATCCTTTTGGAGTGGTTGTTTTAATCCGCTTGGCACATCAATGTCATAGTTGAGTCGGATGGAATAATCTTAGGTCTCAATATTTTGTCGCGTCTCAAAACTGTCCCACAGAAAGTTAATCAGTAACCTCTGGTGCGTGTGGTTTTAGCGATTTTCCGGCAGACGTGTGAACCCCGGATTCGCGAACAAGAAAATCTAAGAATGTTTCCTATTGGCCAGAATTTGAAGCGGGAAGGGGAAATCACAGATTTCGAGGAGGGATGAGAAAGATCGTGGATGAGTAGTGAAGTAATTGAGGAGTTTCGGAGAAGGTTGGAAGTTAGTTGTTGAAGTTAGATGCGGAGAGATAGAAAAGTTATGGAAGTTACCTTGGGAGAGATTAAGAGAAACGTTTTGAAGAGCTGTAGAGTGGTTGTTGAGCGGGCATTGAGAAGGGTGAATTGTTTAGAAGTTCGGAGGAGATGGTCAGCCAGCGGCAGCAGCCCGTATAATTCCAGAAGCAGCCTCTTCAATGGCTCCGAAGGTTCCGGCCAAATCTACCTACGAGTGCCGGTTTCGGTAACGTACTAAATCAACGCCGTCTACTGAAATCTAGAGTAACAATCATCAAGTACTGTTCAAACCAAGGTATATAAGTCCACCATCCCCTAAGAGACAATCAATTTGCTTTCAATTTTAATTTATAAGTAAATTCATTTTCTAAAATTTATAAAGAGCAGGGAGATAAGTTTTCATTTTATTTAATTTGTTGCTTTCTTTTGTTAAATGTAATTTCAAATTTGTAAACTTTGTTATTATTTATTCTCCTTGCTATAATTTAATTTAAAGTAAATCCAAGCCCATTAAAAGGTTACAATACAATTTTTAAAAATATTTAAAATTTAATATACATACATAGCCAAGTTTATCGAAAATTTGCACTTATGCAGTTGACAAAAATCCTATTAACAATAATGATTTTAAAAATGTTAGCTTCGGTTTCATAAGTTTGTCTCAGAGAAAAATGTAGTATGAAATCTGCCGTGGTAGCTTGAAATGTTGGGGAAAATTTAAGGGTTTAAAAAAATCTTTGGTATTTATCATCATCATCCTTCAATGTGCTGTTATTTTGGTTTGAAATATTGACTTTCATTTCATAAAGCACGTTAAGAATCTATTGAATTAACGCTGCAACTACTTTGAACTCTCTACCTACGATGGTCACTTTGACGAAGGTGAAGCCGAGAGTACCCGGTGTGACCCGAGCGTTACTCGGAGCTGTTCTATATATACAGCTATTATGGCAAAGTTATCGACCGAGTCACCTCGTGTGAATTATGTTAACGAAATTAATAACCGTGTCAGCCAGCTGATGCATCTTTGTCGCATGTGATGATGGCGGTGGGTTGGTGAGGTGAGTGGAGTGTGTGAGGGGGCAGCTTGACCGCCTCCAGGAATTCCGTGACGCCTTTCCAGACCACTTCCATAGAAAGCGAGGGGGTCTCCCGTGTTTGTTGCTGCCTTCCTTCCTTCATTCGACACCGCGGACGTTGTTATGCAGATGTTTTTGAGGGAAGTTGCTCCTGCACAAAATGTGACCTTGCTCGGGAGCAAACCTTATTCAAGGTCGCGTAAGGAGACGCTAAACCATCACCGGGTACAGTTAGAAAAAATACTGTAGTCGCGTTGCCAAATATGGGTCATCATCATCATCTGCCTACCCTGGATTTGAAATTTATTGACAACGGTCTCCATTGCCTAGGTCAGATTCTTCTAATCCCTTTCCAAGACAAACAGGAACGTTGTGACCGCCTTTTTTTACACTATGGAATGATTGTTACAATGTGTTACAAAACTTTTATCTTACAGATTTTCAGTTTGATCAATATCGATGCCAGTATATACAATATAAAAATAAAGTATAGTAATATTTAACAACTCTTCAAAACACAATTTTTCTGACCTTAAGTAAATTAATTTAAAAAAAATTGGCCAAATAAGTCAGCAAACAAATTTACTTATTATTAATTCAACTTTTGTAAACTTCTTCAGGCTAATTTTTTTTAATTTCTCGTACATCACTCCGGACGTAACCGTCGAGGGAAGTCAGTACATAATCCCATTTCAATATTCATTTCAGACTGAAGATGACGACAGAACACTTGGTCGAAACGTCGCGTTTTCATCGCACCTGCACCCGAGAACCATTTCTGCATCAACTACACCGGGAAAGTCTCAGGTCACTTAATATGGAGGACGTTGACCAAGAGAAGGGATAGATTAATAGGCCATCGTTTTGAGATACGAGAGTCTTCTAAAATTAGCATTAGAGGAAAGCGTGTGAGGGTAAGAACAGAAGAGGGAGGTCAAGAATGAAATACGCTAAGCAGATTTGGGTGGATCTGGGTTGTCATAGTTATAAGGAAGTGAAAAGGCTTGCGCAAGATAGGTTAGCAATGGAGGGTCTTAGGACTGAATACCACAAGAACAAAGGGAAAATTAGGGAAAGTAGACCGAGGAGACGGCGGATTAATGACGTGGAGGATGATCTCGGCGAGTTTAGGCGTCGGAAAGTGGAGAAGAAAGGCAGAGGATAGAAAAGGAATGGAATGAAGGAGATCAGGAATCTTCAAGGACTGTATCGCCGACCATCCTCATCATATGTTGTTGAACGTAAGCGATTAATAAAAACTAAACCAGTCGAATGATTCAGGTCCCGTTGCGGGGAGTTGGGACTCGTGTCCCTTCTGGTTCATAACGCCCCCAAACTGTTCGAAACGTACGATAGTTTCTTCCGAACACACAGCAGACAATGGAACGCCCGTCAGCAAGTTTGAGGTCTGGGGCGGGCAGGCCCCATGATGACCATACAGGGTGGCCTCCTCAAGGACTTGCCTGCCCGAAGGAAAGCAAAAAAGGAAAGCAGTGACCGACTATGCTTGTGGCTCCCTCAAGGTCGCCAGTTTTCCCGCGCGCGCCCGAAAGACCTTCCAGCAGCGGCAGCGAGAGCGTCCAGGGCCAAGCAAAGCAAGCAAGGTAACCCCAAGGAAGCCCACTGAGGAGGCAGCGGCGGTCCATACCGGAAAATTAAATTCTGGCTTCGTGCGCAGCCGCGATTTTCCTTAAGCCATCGTCAAACGTCTCGAATCGTAAGGTAGAAACTGACAGAAGGGCCGTAACCATGGTCTGTGTACAACGCGGGAGGAATGTAAAACAATTACGGACCCTAAATAAAAGAAACAGAAAAAAATATATATCAAGTACGAGGTCTTTCCCGGTGAATGGCATGTATAAATTCCTCTCGGGTTTCCAACCGGGTCAAAGATTTTAATAGTGACGTTTCGATTGGCTTGCTCTGCCATCATCTTCAGACTGAAGCCATCGAAACGTCACTGTTAAAATCTTTGACCCGGTGGGATTACCCGAGAGGAATTTATACAGAAAAATATATAGGTTGCAAAATCTCAAGACGTCGTTATATCCTTATCAGTAAAATCAAAGCCGTTTATCGAACTTACCAAGGCTTACTGTGCCACTTACAGCAGCTTATCTCCCTTGGGAGGGGAAAAAATAGCTGCACCTGATTTAATACTACAGTAGGTATAATCTACGATATTGTGGTATTAAGGGAGTGAGAAGGAGACTTGAAAACAATACTAAATGGCTTGAACGTGGTCCAGGAGAAAGACTTTAATACGAGTGAAAACCAAGGTAATGTAGTGTAGTACGGGAAACAGTGGAATAACAAAGAGGGTGTAAGATTGGAATTTACTTAAGGCTAATATAAGTACGAATAGTAGAAAATGTTGGTACAGAGTATGGAGTTATATATATATGTTCAAACGTGGATGGTAGGAGTTGCAGAAAAGGAAAATGTGCAGCTATAAGAGAATGAGATGGGTGAATAGAATCACTAACGAGGAAGTTTCTAAACACAATAAGAGAAGAGAGAATAGTATGGAGGACCTTGAAGGGACAGATTAACAGACCACGTTTTGAGACATGAGGGGTCCATGTAAAATTAGCACCAGGGGGGGGGAGGAAGTGAACGGTAGAGAGAAGAGAAGGATGGAATACGCTGAGCGGATAACGTAGGATGTGGTAGTTACGCACACATAACAGGTTGGCATGGAGACCAGGCTAAGGACTGAAAACTACAACGAAGATAGAAAACAAATAACACAATTGCGTTTAGAGGATTAAAAAAAATTCTGTTTTAGTAAACGAATTAAAGTATAATATTCCAATAATTATATGACATAAACCGCTCTTTACGGACCCAGTTCCTATTCAGATTAAATGAACGTTTCGTCGCCACGTTTTTGGCCTTTTTCAGGTGTTACTACAAAAATTATACATTTAAAAAAAATATTATTAACATTAGTAACCGGGGTGAGGGGAAATATATAGATTCCACCACCCCTTTCCGTCGCCAACAAGCCCCGCCCCCTCCTCTGTTCCCCGTGTGAGTTTCTTCAAAACAGCCAGGGTGGGAGGATGGTGACGATTCTTTCCTTGTTGTTGTTGTTATCATCATTCTCCTCCTCGTGTTTTGTTTGTAATGTGTCCGGAGGTTACTTTGGACCGCGGGACCGCACAATGCAAACGGCATTCCTTCAAACTACCTGCAATTCCACGCTCAGTCCATAAAAAGGCTCGTGCCGCAATAAAAAGACTATGTAAGGGAAGAGGAGTGGGGGGATGGGATGAGATGAGATGCAGCACATTTTGGGCGCCGACCACGAGACTCCTCAAACAGAATAGAGGCAGGGAGGGTGGGGGAAGAGGGAGGGAGAGAAGGAGAAAATCTAAAAACATTTAACTTCTCCTCCACTAGCTACACTTTAAAAAACTGCGGCGGGGTGGTGGGGGGACAAAATGGTGAAGTTTTAAATTTGCTTTTAGCTTGACTCGTGTGTTTTTTCAGACACGAGGGTAATGCAGAATGAGCATCAGAGGGAAGTGTGTGGGGTAGGAGCAGAATAGGATGAAAAGGCTTGAAAAGACAAGTCTTAGGACTGAATACCACAACAACAACAATAACAAATAGTATTTTTTTAAAAAACTTTTATCGTACAGATTATCAGTTAGGACGATTACGATACAGAATATACAATATTAAAAAGGTATATAATTAACATGATAACGTGAAGATAGGTTAATTCATTTAATTAACCTACTTTAGGAGAATTGGTTGTGTTTATTAATTTTTTTTGCGAGTACCTGAGGGGCGGGGCATACGACTTAGGTGTGTGGGTGAGGATTGACAGGTAGAGAACTGATTTATGGAGGATTAATGAGGATGTGACATGATGATGGTAGAGTAGTGGGTTAGGGTGACGATCAGGGGGAAGGAAGGATGAGGTCAATCGCGAAGTTTTCTTTTGAGGCGACGGGAGTATAGTATTTATTACTATAATAAATGTCAGATTATTTTTTTTAATATTGCTTACAAGTTACAGTTAAAGTCTGTAAGTACTGAACAGAGGTGGTTCCACCAGTTGTCGTATTGTATAGTATATACACAGGGCACTGCAGCCCTTGGTGAGCCTTGGCCTCATTTACAACCAGCCTCTCCACTTTTCCCCTATTGCTTATCTTCTCTCCCCTCCCCCCCACTCCTCAACCATTCACATTCATAATGTTCAAATCCTCCCATTACACAGTCCATCCACCACCTTAACCTTGGCTTTCCTCTTTTCCTCATCGAATAGACTCTTGCATTTAGCATTCATTCCTTTTGGTATTCTGTCATCTTGCATCCTTTCCGCGTGACCCCCGCCATTGTAGCCGCGTGGATTTTATGAATTTTTACCATGTCTCCGCTCTTAACCAGTTGTTACGGTGATTAAATGTAAAGAAATAAAATGCTTAACAAGCAGTCCCATTAAAGAAACATGTCTATAAAGTGTTCTAGTGGAGTGAAAATGAAAGTTAGACAAGTTACAAATAACCGACTGTGACTAAACTCAGAGGGAAATCTTTTTTTCACGGAGTAAAATTTATAAATCTTTTTTCATGCTAGAGAATGTGGGGTTTTTTGATGTGGATGGACTGAATAAAAAGTTCTCGGGATTTCACCCAGTTTACATATCATTTCGTAAAATACAATACCTGAAGACGATGGCGCAGTTAGCTGTCGAAACGTTGTATTTTACAAATGATATATAACCCTGGCGAAATCACGAAAACTTTTTTATTCTCCCTTTAAATGGAATGAATAGAATAGGGGTTAGTGTCCCAAACCCCCTTCCCCCTCCACTTTCGCCTTAATCACAGAAAATGGAACTAAATCCTGTCAGTAAATTCCAAACGGACAACGAAACGTGTGCAGAATATTGCTTTTGTCGTCTCGATTGTTGTATTTCTTTTTGAAAATGGATTGAGACGTCGACATGCATCGATTTCCCTCTTTCCCCTGTTGCTGGCCTCATTATTATTATTTTTCTTTTTTCCTTCTACACCGAGCGATGTGACTTGCCCGCAGGTAACAGGACATAACAGGAGATAACGCGGTGCACGGCATTTATCGCATACAACGTGTGTGTGTGTGTGTGTCTGTGTGGAAGAAAAAGTGAAACAACTTCGACGCATTGTAGAACCACGTCAACGGAAGCAAAGGAAAAGAAGGAAAGAGAAAAACAGAACACACACACACATTCTAACACACGAAACGTTTTTCTGGAAACGAATCCGAATTATTAAATCGTTGACGCTTCAAATAACTACAGAATCTGGACGGAACGTCGGAGAAATATTTAATAAATACTGTTAAATAATAACAGTTAACATATTTTGTTTGTGTGTACACTTCGGAATGCAGTTTTTTTATTTTTAATTGATTTGTAAACTTTATTTCCCCTTTAACGCAATCCTTCACTTCCACCTTTTCCTTAAACCCGAACCTAAATTTGCTTCCTTGACGAGACGAACCTCATCAACCCTTAAAGTTGTTAATTGAAAATTCCAACGTCAGTCGTATTTCTCTCCCCCACATTTTATTTTTACAAATGATCATATCCCATGTACCGTGTTCCCATGAAGCGTATTCTTTTTCCCCGTTCCAAATTCCAGTAACATTTCCCCTTTTTCTCGAGCGATTCCAGCCACAACGTTTTTGCAGGTCGTAATCGTTCACTTTTATGATGCGATTAAAATAAGAAGCCACTGGGGGAGAGGAGGAGTTTCCCCACATGTGTGGAGGGGGTGAGAAAGGGCGCTGACGCAACACAACGCCACGTGGTCGCTCATAATTCGGCAGGATACATAGCTGCAATTGCTTGCCCCGCCCCCTACAGGTTTCACGCGTTCCTGATTTGATGGAATTCGAGGACACGCCCCGCCACAGGGGAAACAGAATCGTCAAAATTATTATTTTCTTCATTTGACAATAAAACAATAAACCGTTTCAGTAATTTTCTGTTTCGAGGTCATTTATTTATGACATAATAATTACTGATGCTTTTCCACTATCAATTAATTAATCCTAGCCTGTGGGAGTTTTCTCACGCATGTATTTCTTCTCCAGATTGACTGTGAGGCTCACCTTCGGTGATGCCTCGTATTCTCTGTATTTCTTTTTTTTAAAAAAAGTTCACACATGCCGAGGCACCTTCACCGATTTTAACATGTGTGTGTGTGTGCCGTGGTATAAGGCATAAGGCAAGAGTTGCTCGCTGATCCCATTGGATCTCCTAAGGCTGGTTGAGACACGGAGAAGGGAATGCTGCGACCCCACATCAAACTCGTCTCACGTCTTCAACTGCTGTTAAATAGTGACGTGTAGCCTGTTGTACTATTTATTTATTTATTTCCAAACAGGCCAATATTGTAACTAATTATTTGTAGAAGGAGTATTTATTAGTGTTTATCTCTTCTCCCGTCATTCGGAAGGGCGAGAGAATAGTAGCCAATAGGCCGACATACCTGATGCAGGTTTTCTAGGTATTAGGTGAATCACCCGGAGGGTATGATCCTTAAACTATAGCCCGGGGACCCTTGTCACCCCTTGAATACCTTGCTCTCACCTTCCAAAAGCCACCCTTTCAATTCCCTTCCCTATGCTATTAAAGGGAGTTGCCTGTTTCACGATCACCTTCATGTAGCCTGTTAACCAAAACAAGAAACACCATCAATTAAGTCATCTCCCGTCATTCGGAAGGGCGTGAGAATAATACCCAACAGCCCGATTTACCTGATGCAGGTTTTCGAAGTTTTTCCCTGTATCTCTTTAAGTGAATCACCCGGAGGGTAGGATCCTTAGGCTATAGCCCGCGAACTCTAGTCAACCCTTGGCTACCTTCCACACCCCCCACCCCCTGTTTTAATTCCCTTCTTATGCAATTAAAGGGGAGTTGCCTGTTTCAGGATCACCCTCATGTAGCCTGTTAACCAAAAAAAAAAAATTCACTATCAATAAATTTTTATTTTATCCTCCTTTTAAATGGACTGGCGTAATTTTCCTTCCGTTTGTTAATTGTCTCTGTAAACGATACCCCTCAAGTGTGTTGAAAAGCTCCCGCTGGGGTGGAATTCCCGTAATTCAATTGACGTTAACAATTGGCTCCTAACAAGAGTTAAAAGACGTAAGAGAGGGAGGGAGGGAGGAGAAAAAGAGAGAGACGTGTTACACGACCGTTGGAATAAACCTGCCTATTAAAAAGAGGGGCCTTCTAACCCTCCTTACGACGACACTACACGACAGAAACAAAAGGGAGCTGGCGGTGAACCGGATCCGGAAGTATCGGCCTTCCCCTATAACGGTTGCGCGAAAATTTCCCTGACACGGCCATGTGCTTGCTTAGTTGTGAAGGAAAAGAAAAACATTTCGGTGCAGGTTTTTATAAAATACAAAGAGTAGCCGAAAGTCAGAATGAGAAAAAAGAATTAATTACAAACGTTTCGCCCCCCACACCCCCACCCCCAAAAACTTTAAGGACCTCCTCAGTTCTTCAATTAAAATAATATAAAATTTTAATACTGCTCCCGCAACCGTCCTGGATGAAAATTAGGGGTAATCGAAAAGTTTTCTAATTAAATTTTTTCCACTTTATATTTTTTTATTCACACTCTAATTGACCACCTCAAGTTTATCCTATCATATGCAATATGAAGAAATATATATATATATATAATTGTAGCACTATTTAAAAAAATAATTAAATAACGTTCTAGTTATATGACAACGACAGTAAGACATAGATTGAGTCTGTCGCCCATACTCTATATAAATATATATAGGCGATGAAGAAAGTTAAAAATGAATGTGGACACGGAATCAAACTGGAAGGAGAAGAAATAAAAACCCCCCAGGGTCGCTGACAGACGATATTGTCGTATTAGGGAGAGCCAAAAGGAAACTTGGAAACCATAATAAATGGCATGAACGTGATCCTGGAGGAAGAGTGTATGTAACATGAGGAAAAACCAAGGCGATGGAGTGTAGTATGGGAAACAGTGGAATAACAAAGGCTGTTAGATTGGGAACCGATACTTTGAAGGAAGTTACGGAATTCTGCTACTTGGGCGGCGGCGTTGTTATAACAGGAGCAGGCAGGATAGCAACGGGCAAGCAAGGAGGAAATTAATTACCACTAATATAAGTACGAATATTAGGAAATCATTATTAAAAATATAAGTTTAAATAAGGCGAAAAAAAACAGACAAAAAATTAGTGAAACATAAAATATAATATATAGTTGCTTTTGAATGATATTTTTTTATGTTTCACTTATTTTTTTGACTGTTTTTCTCGCCATATTTGCACTTACAGACATTCATAACTATTACATGTTGGTATATGGGTGCTGAAACGAGGAGCGATAGGGAAATAATAGGACCTTTCGAAAATGTGGTGCTTGCTATAGGAGAATGAGATGGGTTTGATAGGGCAGGAAGTTCTAAGCAGAATATAATGAAAAAAAGAGAGAACAATATGGAGGAATTTTGGATGGGATAGTTTAATAGGCTAACGTTTCGAGACACGAGGGGGTCTTGTAAAAGTAGCATTAGAGGGAAGTGTGTGTGTGGGAGGGAGGGGGGGGGGGTAAAAACAGAAGAGGAAGGTCAAGGAGGGGAATACACGGAGCGTATTAGGGAGTATGTGGGGATGTAGTAGCTAATGTAGAAATGAAATTAACACAACTACTACACCACACGACGACGACGAGATATTAATTAATAAAATTGTGAATCTTCTCAAACATTGCGAACGACGTTCGAAATGAGTCTCATAAATTAGTCAAGGTTAGAGAGAGACCAGAAAGACTTCCTTAAATTCGGTTTTTTAAAAAAACATACATATGTGTGTGTATATATATACCCGTATCAGTTTTTATTTTCGAGTACCGCGAACCTCGTGGGACAACCCCTAATAATTACTAAGGTAAATGATCCGCGTTTAACCGCAAAGTCGATGCTAATTGTGACGGCTATTTACTGGATCGCGGTCTCTGTCTTTTTATCGATGTGAAAAAGAAACCGGGGTTTTAAAGAACTCAGATATTTCATATAAAAAAGTGGGGAAAATAATTTTAACGAAAAATAACCCCCTCCCTTGCGCTTTCAATAATCAAATAATGAAAATTGAATGCAAGTAACGTGTTTAACCTTAAAATCTCAATGTACGAATCAAGAGCCGCAGTCGACGAGACTTTAAATAAAAAAAAATAGTATTACATTTCAATACAAAAAAAATAATAACGCCGAGAATGTCTTCAACATTAAAAGGCAACAAGTGGCGATCAAGGCAAGAGATTCAAAAGAACGGGGGGGTTCTTCTTCTTCTTCTTTCATGAAAGTGACCAGGCAAGACATTTACTCGTCGTCAATCCCTGAAATGGTTTGAATAAACGTCTACAAGATGAAAAGTTAGAAGAATCCACTTCCCCGGAAAACGAACGGGAAGAAGGCAGCAGTATTATTATAGTCTACACATATGTATGTATATATTCCAGTATCACTTTTTTTAGTTTCAAGAACGGCGAGCCTCGCGAACAAGCTAAAAGATCCTTGTTTAACGCAGTGTCGATGATAATTGTGAAGGCTATTTACTGGATCGCGGTCTCCAATCTTTATATCTGCGTGTGAAAGAAACCGGGGTTTTTAAAAAAAAAAATCAGAGAAAACTCGGAACATTCACATAACCTTCAATGAGTGCGCTTACATAATACGAGACCAATACAAATTTGGCGACTTAATTAAAGTAAGAAGGTAAAGAAGAATTCACCGGGGGGCTGGAAAAGATATCATTCACATTTGTGGACGCATATCAGTTACGAAGACGTTTTAAGTGTGACAAATTACGAAATAAATTTAATAAGGTTAAGTAGTGTACTTACGGACTGTGACTTTCTTGGGATCGAACGACAGGACATTTTCTTCCAGAACGTTAATCCTCGTCCGCAACTTATTGGAGCGCGCACAAACATCTTGAAGCTGTTTCGCGAGATCGTCGAAAATATCATTTGCAATAAGAACCAGCGATGCCAGTTGCCGCAGAGCATTGCTCAGAGAGTTGTTGGTCACGGCCTCTAACTCGTAATCTTTGACCAACGCTTCGCCGTCTTCTTTGTACAAACTTTGCCGACTCAGGTAAATCGGCTCGACGACTCTTTGAATAAATGGCATCGTTGTTTTTTATCCAAATAATTTTTTCGTCTCGTCCTCATCCCACAACCTGCAACGCCCCCCCGCGCGGTTAAATGTTTGGAGATTAATTTATTTTTTCCTCTCGTGTCGTCTACGTCATTTTGCCGGCCCCGCTTCTGCCTTACGCGCGCGGTTTCTCGACGTCACGCGCACTGCGTCCCTGCGCCTTTGAAGTTCACGCCAAGACTGACTAGCGCCAGCGTTAAGACAGCTTGGCCAACACAACGCACGGGTCCCCCGTCAGGGATTATTTCTCACGTTGGTAACAGCTGCTACCCAGTGACATCTAGTGAGACAATTCGAAAACATTTCCTTCCCAAGTGTTTTATTTTTAATGGTTCCATCCATGTACATGCAGAATCGTGTCCTCAGTTGTCGTGTAACGTTATAATTTAATACACGTCCATAATTATAAACACTTATTTTTATTAAATCGTAACTAGTAAAATTCTGGTTTACGTACGATTCTCATAATGTTTGACGACGGATTTGACCAGGTAACGAATCAGCGAATTTCTGTGGTTAGGTTAATTATAAATAAAAAAAAATCCAGCAAAATTGTCTGCAAACAATATCGACATGCATTTATTTATTACATATACAACGTTTCGTCCACGTTTGTGGCCTTCATCAGCTAAAATTTAAAATGGAAATATCGACTAAATATTATTTAAATAGTCATCAATATTGTTTGCTGACAAACTGGCAGGATTTTTTTATTTGGGTGTGGGGGGGGGGGGGGCGGAATGCGGATCACGCACCCTACTCGCCAGCTGTACATCACAACAGTCTTACCCCTAACACATCATAATCGTTTTTCCGATCTACATTTTCAAAAACGTTGGTTCAAATGAACGAAAATTATATGTTAAGTGACTCGTAATTGAAAGGTGTGGCTAAAATGAAGGAAAATCCTTAGATGTGGACGAGTAGGTGCAACATTCGAACTGTATCACATTTTTAAATTTATAATTAAAGATAATGTCAGGTTATGAATTTATTGTATTCATTTAATAAAAACTCTCTACGGCCAATATATATTTTCATATACAATTTTTAACAATAACAACCAACTAACAGTAATATATTTATATATTCCTTTATATAATTTCATATTCATTACTACTCAACCAGAAACCCACCTTAGCTAAAGATGAGGTGTCATACCAACAAAAGCACACAAATATTCCTTCAAGGCAAACACATATTACACATTAAATATTTATTTTCCTTATATTCAACATATCCCTCAATTATTTGTATTTATTTGTTCACCATAGGATTTTTCCCTTTGTTATCTGAAAAAGTTACAATGGAATAAACGTAGAGAGGTTATGATGTTGGTAGTGTATCTTAACTTATCCAGTTGCAAATAAATGTTTATAAATCCCCTTTTCCTTAATTTTCCATTGTCCCATCTTTTTAATATACAAATGACTTTTCACTGTGCCTTTTGCTTAACTGATCTCTTATTCCTCTGTTAAAGTTCTTTTGTAAATTTGCTATTTAGTTCTTATTTGCTGTGGTGAGCACTGTAGAAAATTATCTTTAATGTTCTACCAAAACTGACTTAAATATGTCTGATGTTATGTAATTGTAAATTCATGTTTAGTTTGAAGATGAAGAAGCAGATTTGCCACTCGGAGCGACGTTAACAGGGAGAAAACGACTGTTTTCAAAGGAGCTGCGATGTATGATGTACGGTTTTGGAGACGACCAAAATCCTTATACGGAAAGTGTGGACTTACTCGAGGATCTAGTCATTGAATTTATAACTGAAATGGTAAGATTTTAGTGAAATAATTGACCGTTTAAAGTTGACTACGTTGTCGTATCAAATCCCAAATGCTACTTAAAATTGTAAAACACCATCCTCAGCCGAAAATGGTCCAGAAATTATAAATATTTGTCTTAGTAATAACTTCAGAAAGTAATAAAAAATTTAACTCTATTACATGTAATACAATAAGTGTACAGGTAATAACACACTTCCGAGATTGAGTAATAGAGTATATAAGCAATATAATTTTATATATTACTCATGTTTGATTTTGCATGTCTCAAGTGATAATGGTCAAAAATTCATTAATATGAATTACATGCAATTTAGTTCAATGAATTGTAAAGTTTTGTTAACTTTAAGCTTTGATTGCCCATTCCAGCATGATAAGTTGTGTAATACATGCTCAGAAATAACTTAAGAATTTTTAAATTGATTATTATATAGGCATATAATGAAAAGACATCATGGAATTTACCATTTCATTAGTCAGTAAACTTTTTTATTGTTAGATTTTTAATAATTGTCTCATTTTTTATGAGACGAGAATTGTTGTACAATAGTAAGATCTGCCTTAAAATAGAGCAGTTTGGATTTAGGAGATATCACTGCCAGATCCTGGATTAAGAAATTTTTAGACCAGGATAAAACCATCAATTATGTTAATCGAAATAAAACTTTCGGTTTTGATTACAGTATCTGTATTAGGTGGTACGTAAATTAGTACAACAGCGAAATTAGTCAGAAATAAATTAAATTTATTAAGAAAGATTTAGAACACAGCCAGGTTCCAAAGGTTCATCATTCTGTTGTCGTTACTATGTAAAATAAATCTTATTAAATTTATTATATTTCTGATTGCTGTAGTGCGCATTTATTTTTAATGAAACCAGAATAATGTAACTATTATATTAGGTGCTGTAAGTTGAAGTAGAAAATTAGGCAAAAGTAACAGGCATTAACTAAGGATGCAGAAATAGATACAATGAATGTTAATATTAAGATTTTCTGACAAATAAAATGTAATACAATTTCTTTTGCCGTTTACAGACGCACAAAGCTATGGAGATTGGACGCACTGGCAGAGTGCAAGTGGAAGATAT
Source organism: Eucriotettix oculatus (assembly GCA_034510155.1). Taxonomy (NCBI): domain Eukaryota; kingdom Metazoa; phylum Arthropoda; class Insecta; order Orthoptera; family Tetrigidae; genus Eucriotettix; species Eucriotettix oculatus. Next base: position 66,011,272 of record CM067382.1, on the reverse strand, counting down.
TGTGTTTTTGGTTAGGAAAGACCAGAGGAAGTACGCTCGAGTGAAAGACTTGCTGACAATGAACGAAGAACTTAAGAAAGCAAGGAAAGCTTTTGATGAAGTGAAATATGCTGGCACATGAGTTTACTTGGACTTGTATTTTACTATGAACTCTGCATAACATTCACATCCAGCTGTGGGAAAATTGCGGTGTATACTGTGCAATGATAAAAGCTTTTGTGTATTCTTTTAGTATTTTTATAAAATATTTGTGAATTATAAGAGTAATAAAAATGTTTTAATGTTTGGATGGACTTTCTGTTGAAAGGACAAAAACAACACAATAAAAAATCAATCCAGTTGCAAACAGTTTATCATTCCCCAAGATATAAACTTGAAAATATCAACCAGTGCTTTACTCTCACTCTTGTAAAAACACTACCCCTTAATGAACGTGGACTTTCCCGGTGAATAATTCAGATAAAATCACGGTTAGCCAACTGGGTCAGGCTTGTACAAGCACACAACATTTCTGCAGACATTTTCCACCACCGTCATCAGTCTATATATGATGACAGCAGCAGAAAATGTCCGCTGAAACGTGTGTGTTTTTACAAGCCTGACACAGTTGGTTAACTGTGAAGATTTAATCCAACCCTACCCCTTATTCGCACGATGCTCAACTCCACCTTTGAAAAATTATATTCCAGCATATCCTAACAGAGCACAGGTCTTAATATCTTCCGTTATTTTCTACCTTCTTAGCTCCTTCACGAAAATCACCTACAAGTTGTTTGGCCAATTTTCGAACAAACCGATAATGTCACACGGGCGTCATGTTTTCTGTTCTAGCTGACGTATATGATGTAGCTATTTATTGAGCAAATCTCTAATCCCCGGGGGGGGATCTTTCTCCGCTATTTGCAATATGAACTTGCCAATTGGTCAGCTTTTCGCATGGCAAGTGTCAAACGATAACATCTGTTTATATCGAGTTTCAATACCTTCGATTTGTCGGGGCAATGTTTTGGTTCATGACGAGGTCGTTTAGACACTTAAGAGCTTTCAGAGAAATCATGAACAGACACATGAACGACTAGAGTTCAGATTTGTATTGTTTCCTTGCTGTTGTGATCAAGAGCAGACATACAACCAGAAAGGGTTAATAAATAGTGTTCAGCAAATTATAATAGTTTCTGATTAAAAATTAATTGAATCGTGGAAAACCTCAGGATTATGTGCTGTATGCTGATGTGCACATTACCCTGCGTGAAATAATAAGTTATTACAGAAACAATTATATTCTACAAAATTTAAACAAGTGATAAACTGAATACATTTTGATTCTGAATAGATATAATGTGACACTTTTGCCTATTTATTTTATTTTTTTAAAAAAAAGTTCTAATGTTAAATTATACAATAGTATACATGTAAGTTATCTCGCAAATTTCATAGAAATTGTTAACTTTTGCTACATATATCATCAACAGCCTTCTTTGAAGAGAGTATAACATCATTCACCCCAACGCCATCATATGACGATCCTACGAGTGATATCGGCAACTCGTTGTTTGACACGTACTCTCGTATTCTTTTCACCCTGTCGTGATGACCGATGACGTACTGTGGTATACATTTGCGCAGAACTGACGTGCAGACCGATTCAGGTTCTTGTGATATGCCAAGAATTGATTTTACCTGAGACAAAGCAGTTTCTACTAGTTGACTGTCGGTTGGATTATTGCCAAAGTACTCTTGAAACCAATGGCCGCCCATCATCACTGTTAACACGGTTTTCTTGTCTCTTGGAAAACAAACACTATCAAATATCACACCTAAAATAGGCAGCTTTTGTGAAGGAGGGACGAGGAACCCGAAAGCTTCATGCTTTAAAACGTTTCCGTCATACTGCAAATTTACGAGTCCCACGTCTACGGTAGGTATGGCGGCCAATTCATCGCTAAGCGACGGGTGTTGCCGGCGCAGCAACTTGGCCAACTGAAATGCTGGCAGTGCGCAGACAATATGTTTAAATTTATGAGTTGTTTCCCCTGCTACCACCGTTACCTCTTCCTTACCATTTATAAAGATATCTGTGCATGCTGCATTCATTTGAATATTTGCATTATTTTGTCTCGCACTCTCTTCCAGTGCTTGAGGGAGTTTTTCCAGTCCACCATCTATAGACCACACAGTCCACCTCTCCTGCACTGCACGCTTGCACAACTCATCCTCGTTGGTAGAAGACTTCGCCGGCACTTTCGACAGTCTTTCTTTCGCCAGCCCTTTTACTATACATCCGTGTTTTTGTTCTGCTTCAAACATACGCTCCATTAAAAATTTCACGCTGATCTCTTTTGAATTACCGGCACATATACCACAAATTAAAGGGCTTATAATATATTCTGCAATACCCTTTCCCAATCTCCTTTCCACGAAGCTGTGAATACTCTCGTCATCTAAAACCTTCTTGGGAGCCAACAAATCTTTAAATACAGAAAATGCTATTGGCTTGTAGAAAGGAGCTTTTGGTAATAAAAGAGACAGAAAACTCGAGGGTAACGAATACAGTTTTCCATTGGCATAGATCATCCGATTCTTGGATGCCGGGTGATCTGAATTAACAGCAACTAGCTTATTGGATAATCCCAGTTCATTGACTAGCGAGAGAGTGTTCACTCCGGCTTCACCAAACGGGCGTATCGTCCGTGGTCCGTGCTCAAATAAGTGGCCCGTTTGCGATGACGACGACTTGATCCAGCCTCCAACGCGGTTAGATGCTTCCAAGACGGCAACATTTACGTTTTTGTTCTTTAGTATATAGTGGGCCGCTGCAAGGCCGCCGACACCTCCACCTATTACTCCTATCATAGTTGCTCTGAAATAAGAAAGCAGAGAGGACACGGTCAATACCTTGAATACTGTTATTGTAGAGTAGCAAATGGCTTATTATATGAGTCAGCTTTCATTAATGGGCTAACTTCCTCCTTCCCTACCCCTTGGTCCATGACCAAGGTTATTAAATTAAGTCTCCTACAGGCGGAGATTACCTCGAACAGTTTGATAGGTGTATGTACAAGGGTCAAAGACCTTCAGCATATGGCGAGAGTTGTTCACTGATCCCATGGGACCAGTCGGCCAACTGCCCGTCAATATAAATCGAGGCGGGTTTGTTGCGTTCCCACAACAATCCAGTCTCCTGTCATCAGAACAGCGTAGGAGTAGTTCCCAATAACCCGACCTGCCTGATGCAGGTTTCCTATTGTTTTCCTTGCATCACCTTTAGGTGAAACAACTGCCATCCAGGTAGAAAGGCAGCAAGTAAAAATTATCGACTTTTGAAAACATTTCACAAATAAATGTAATATAATTTATTTATAAAGACAAATTCATATTTATTGGTATGGATTTCTCAAAAGCATTTCTTTAGACTTACTGTCTTTTTCCTTTGGCTACCTTGATCTACCCTACGCACCCCCCACCCCCTTTTGCAATTCCTTTCCTATGCTATTAAAGGGGAGATGCCTGCTTCAGGTTCACCCTCATGCACCCTGTTACCCACCAAAAAAATGTCGTTAGGAGGTAAAAAGTCAACTAACAAAATATTGTGCTAAATTAAATATGTAGACATTCATATAAGGTTATGTAAACTAATATTCAATTTATGATATGCATATAAATTAGAGATACCCTTACAGGCAAAAATTAGCCTCCTTATAGTATTAAAATTTATTTTCTTCACCTTGATGTGATATCACAAGTTCATATTTCAATTAAAATACACTGCGGTGAATTACAAAGTTTAACAAAAATTGTCACTGCAATGTTGGTACGTAACCAAGTTAAAAGCGATCAGTTTCGTCAACTTCGCAACTCAAATTTTTTGTGTCGATTCATTCACTGCTATAATGAGATTCTAGTTTAGACTAAACTTAATAAAAGAAAAAAAACTATACGTGTCTGACAAAGCTAAATATTTATTGCAAGTAAAGCTTGTGAATACAAGTTCCTACCGTGGTCAAAGTTATAAAATGTAATTATAATGCAATACACATATTACAATGAAACAGATTCAATCTACTTATACATTACATACACATATTTACTATACATCTTTTGGAATCAAATTTAGTATACTATATATTACCTGAATATTTAACGTTTTCTGCACAGCACCTTTTTTTTCTGTTGACGTACGATTTTCTCCTTATGGTTAAACTCCTAAACGTTGTGGGTCCATATTACTAGATTTATTATTCTCCCTATGTCAGCCTTTGTTCGGAAATTTTTATTGTATATTTCCTGATTGGTTACAAAATCATGTTTAAGATAAAATAAACGTTAAATCCATATAATTGCACATGTACAATGTGTGAGAAACGTCATGGAATAATCATTAAGTTTTAAAATTATAGTATCATCCCTCGTGATAGCTTATATACTACGTTATTTACTAAATACTCTTTCAAAGTGCTTGCCAAGCAATTCTTTTATGTACAGTGGCAGTTTATTATAAAATATGATTCCTTTATGAATCGGGTCATTCTCAGATTCATTTTGTATTATTGTATTAATTGAATCCAATTATCTTGAGATACAAAAATAGGACGAGTCAAGTATTGTGATAAATTAACAGTAAGTGAAATTGCACATAATATAGAGTACATGAATTCTTAAAAAATTAAAGTTAAAAATCATATAGGCACATGATAAATTTAATGGCATTCAGACATTCCTCTATGGAATAGAAACATTGTTTTTGCAGTAATTTCATTACACTAAATCTAAGTTAAAGGGATAGAATATTAGGCACATTACCCCTATATTAGTTAGTTTTATTATTTTAGAATAGATTTGTTATCATAAAGTGGAATTCAAATATTCATGTACAGATTAGAAACAGTGATTTTGCAGTGAAATTTTCACTTTACTCCTGGTAAATTTCCACACTATAAAATTTTCCATAATTTCCCTAGTATTATAAGGGTTAACTCTAGTTTGACATGGAAGGTTTCTTTCGACTTTTAACTATCATAATAATTTTAAAAATACACAGAGAATAGACAATTAGTACTTTATTTTTATCAATTTTTTAATCAAATTTAATTCTAATAATTCCGTAGCTAATATGGGGGTAGTTATTGCCATAATATATGTTCATTAAGTACTCCAATGGGAAAAAATAGGTGGCAGTCATGTAAATGCGGTTGTGTTTATGTAGCCTGTTTGGTTAATGTGTTCTCCCCCATATTACTCTACATTCCACATTATTACCTAGAAACTTTGTGTACTTAACAGAAATTTACCAATTTTCCCTTACAAGTTAATTTATTGCACTTTTCTGCAGCATGCTTTTTTATTATTGACGTATAGAATGTTTGTCTTAACTTCTAGGTTATTCAGTTTGATGTAATTAGCAATGTTATTTATATTAGAGGAATCAGAAGGAGATTTGGAAAACGTAAGAGGAAGAGCACAACATGAGGATTGATAGAGGGAAAACCAAGGTGATGGAGTATAGTATGGGAAATAACAAAAGCTGTTAGATTGGGAAGGGATATTGTGAAGGAAGTTTGGAATTCTGCTACTTTGGCAACATAATAACTAGAGTAGGATAGCGCAGGCGAGGGAGAGGAATTTATTTACTGCTAATGTAAGTATAAATATAAAGAAACGTTGATATGCAGTGTGACATTGTATGGGTGAGAAATGTGGACGATTAGGAGTTGCAGAAAGTAAAAGAATAGGTTTTCGAAATGTGAATGCTGAAGAAGAAATGGGATGGATGGATAGAGTAACTAATGAGAAAGTTCTAAGCAGAATAAGAGAGGAGAGGACAATATGGGAGGACTCTAAAGGGATAGATTAATAGGCCACGTTTTGAGACTTGTGGGAGGGTCTTGTAGAATTACCGTTAGAGGTAAGTGAACAGAAGAGGGGGGGATGGAATACGCTTAGCACATTAGGTGGGTCGTTGTCGTGGTATTCAGTCTGATGCTAACCTATCTCATAACTAACAGAACCCACATCCTCCCTAATATGCTTAGCGTATTCCATCCTCTGCCTCCCTCTTCTGATCTTACCCCACATACTTCCCTGTAATGCTAATTTTACAAGACCCTCACGCCTTAAAAACGTGGCCTATCAGTCTATCCCTTCTTTTTGGTTAGCTATGTAGAAATGAAAAGGCTTGTGCAGAATAGGGTTGTATCAGACAAGTGTAAGGACTGAATACCACAATAAGAAGAACAGTTAAAAAAATTTCTTCCTCTATATACGACACCCTAACCGTCTTCTTATGTAGAAAACCCATATGACAATCCATTTTCAAATTTTGATCCGAGACGATTGTTTGGGATTCCAGATCAGCTGGGCCTGGCGAGGAAAGAAACTAGGATATTTACGTTCTGGTGCAGTCAATGAGCGTCTAGTTATTTTCGGGGTTCTTACTCATTATTTCGTCATTTTTGTAAATTAATTACTGGGGAAGTTTGCCCGTGTGTTGGTTGGCTGCAGTGTACGCAAAGAAATTTATTAGTTGCAAGTTGTATGATTTCTTCAGCTGGAGTTATCTTTGTTTCGGAGGTGTTGTGAGTGCTGGTGTAGATGTGTGGCGCAAGATGTTTCGCGAGAGTCGCTGTCACCTGGTTGTGGGATAAGCATGCTCGCTCATTAGAAACAACCGTTCCTAACAATGAATGAGCTCAACTGAATGTGCCTTATGTTCCGTTGTGAAACAGTTTTGAATTCGGTTGCACGTGATTAAAGTGATTCAGATCAGGAATTAGAAGTCAGTTCATAATGATGTGAGCATACAAATACACCGCACTTCCAATGCTTAGTGTTTAAGTGGATTCCCTCTCATTTTTTTTCACGTTTCTAGTAGCAGTACGATTGACAGTTTGTGCTTGATAACAATTTTAAAAGATTCCTACTGTTTTGAACAAAATCCATGCTGTTTTTTCTACAATCTACTTTTAATTTTTTTATTTGCGAGTTAAACATTTTATTCGTTAGCTGTAAATGTCTACATTTTGTCAAAATTGGCACACGATTATAATCGGCAACAAAGACGACAGGTAAAGTTGTTTTTATATAACCGACAAATTATTATAGACGTTTTCACTTTCCAATTTTACTCCAGTCTCCTACATATATACACACACGTGCTTTTGCCTTATTTTGACAACTCCGATTTCAATGTGTGTACCCCCAAATTATGCGTGTTTTCTATTCTATTATAGTTTCATTATAAACATGTATTTGTCTTTTTATTTATATTTTGGAGTGATAGAAGTAATGTTTTGAATGTATTTCTGAACACTTTTCATTTCATTCAAGCCCTCTTGCTGTTTATCAGACAGTTTAATTATATATAATCAATTCAGTCAATATATATGTAGTCTTGTCTAGTTGAACAGGATTTGTTGATGAAAGAATATTCTTTAGTCGAAATTTATTTCTTGCATCTATTTAGTTTCACCAATTGAGTCTCTTGGAACTGAACTAGTTTAGATACACCACTGATGTCCTAATCTTTCTACTTTTATCGTATTAACACTTTCTTCACGGAATGATGCCAAAATACTATTGTGAATAAATAAATGAGTAATGAAGGTATATATTCAATATAGATGAAAATAAACATTTATTTTGTAGAGCAAAGGATCATTATTGTGGTATTTGTGGAGTGTGATGTACGTGGTGTATCTCAACTAGTCTTAAGCCTTTCATAAGTATGTTTTATTATATTTTTATAGTTTTAGTCCAGTACTGGAAGTTATTTCTTAAATTTGATCAGTTTACTTGAATTGTTTTTCATGGAAAAATTATTAATCTTTTGCAGATACAGAGCCCCATTGGACTGAGAGAGAACCAGGAAGTGGTCATTCTTTTGCTTGAAATAGAATGCGCTCTTCTTCTGAAAAGGTAGCAAACCCTGTATATCACATTGTAAACACGTATAGTCTGAACTGGAATAGTTTCGGTACACCACTCTTGTCTTTACGTTTCTTGTAATGAAACTTTTTTGGCATAATAAAAGGAAAAATACCACGGTGAACGATCAAAAAGTAGTGGTGATGTAAATTAAAATAAATATTTATTTTGTGGTGTATCTCAACTAGTCTTCAGCTGAATAGTCAATTCATAAGACAACACTAGAATTAAAAAATGTTCTTAATTTTGAATTTCAGTTCTTTACATAGTAAAACTACTTAGTATTCATTTTGTTTCACACCATTTCTGCTACACATAATAATTGTCTTGCAGATAAACTCCTCTTGTACTGAAGAACTCTCTTGGACTGATGAAGAGTCTGGCAGTGATCACTCTCTTGCTGAAAATGAAGTAAGGCTATATGGTCTACTACATCACGAACAACAAGACTCTACCGTTCCTGAAACTGCACTAGACATAACAACTAGTTCCAGAACTAAAGCTAATCGCCTTAACCGAGTACAGTATGTTACTCAGCAGCGCAACGGCATGGCATCGAGGAAGTCATTTGAATTGAACCACTGCACTAAAAACAATGTTTCAACTTTCAATGGGTGCAATCCCAATAGATTTAATAATAAACGTACTGATATCGCTGCTAAAAATCCTGCATGTAGCAAAAAAAGGAAAAGGCCTGCTCGGTTGAAAAATAAAAGGAAAGTTGCAACTTCAGTACAAAGTTTATTAAAACAAGTTTATAAACTCTCCGCAGAAACATCTGTTGATAATGTTATAACTTTGTATGATAAACCACAAGAGCAGAGTACTCCTCTCTCATCTCTTTCTATAAACGTAAACTTCAATGCTTCAAATGATTGCTCATCAAGTACTGCAAAAATTAATTGCATTCAATCTGATGCTAGTATTCAGGCTCAACCTGTAAGTGAATCATCTGGTGCTAATGTACAGCCTAGGTTATGTATAAATGATTTGCCCGAACACTCGCCTCAAAAAGATTCTTCCCAAATTCTTGTTTCTTCAAAGTACAAAATGCAATTGAACCACCAGAAAAGAACACACTCTTTACTTTTTCCAGATATTATTACTTTGGACAGCGATAATGAAAGTATTGATTCCATTATTGAAGTGAAACCACCTACACCACCACCTCCATTAGTTATTTCCATCGACAGTTCTGATGAATCCAGTAAAATTTCGCTAGAAAAGAACCAAAATGTTAAAAGTTTTTCAAAATCAAACTATGTTCCCACTCCTGAATATATAGATCGAATAACTACCACAACGAATGATGACATCAGAAATGTGACTGCGGAGACTGAATTGAATCCAGTTACTCCAGAAGATTCTACGCCACCTGTTACCAGCGGAGATAATGAAAATGCTGAGCTTCCGGCTTGTAATGAAAATGCTGAACTTCCGGCTTGTAATGAAAATGCTGAACTTTTGGCTCGTAATGAAGATTCTGTACTTCCTGCTCATAATGATGATACTCCACTCCCAGCTGGTAATGAAGATGTAATTCCAGTTTCTGAAGAAGATACTTCCATGTTAATATGCAACGTGGTGAACGAGCTCCCGGGAACTAGTACCGATAGCCCTGTGTTTGTTGGGGAAAGGGTCAAAAGGAGGAAATATTCTGGACTACCCACTACTCCTCGTTCTTGGACTAAACGTATGACAAAATTTTACTGTGATTCTTGGGGAGGCCACAATTTTGACCATCAAAAAATTATTAGTCAGATGTCAGGTAATTTGTTGAATATTTCATTTTACATTATTTTCTTTTTCTCACATACTTTCATATGTTTTGATGAAATTTTAACGTAGATTAAATTTTTTTAATACATATAGTTTTTTAATAAATTAGTAATCTGAAATTGTCTTCAATTATAAATAAAAGGATCTGGACTAGTTTGATGCCATTCTGTCGTCCCCCCTGCTTGTTGCTGCACAGTTTATACAATCTACCTAACCTATCTGACGTTTGCGGAACCACTGTGATTAAGTTCCAAAAATCATTTCAAATCTGTATAAAAGGAGGGGAAATCCATTTGTAATTTACAAATTTTTCAATGATAGTCTTTAAATTTGTTATTAAGCTATATACAACTATGGAAAAATCTATTACTAAATCACAATTTTTCACAGGCAAAGTCCTGAAAAATCATTTCAATGCTATAGAATGAAGGGAAATCTGTTACTAAATCACAAAAATTTGACTGAGAATGTATTGAATCCTTAATGATAATGTTCATCACGAACAGTGGAGAGACAATACAACGGGGTTTTGTTAGAGCGGGGGCATGACTGTATCAAAATGCTTGTTAGCCAATAAAGTACTTAGTTTTCACATTTTTTAGAAATAACAATGTCATTTAAAGAATTATTTTTCAGTGTTTCAATTTTGAAGTCGTTATATTTTTTTATCCAGAATCTAGTGAGAAATGGTTTGTAAAGGATGCAGACTTCAGACCACAAGTTAAAAATAGACGGTTTTGTAACCGTTGCAAACAACGAGGTCATCTACAGTGGGATTGTTTTGAAGAAAAGAAAGTACCCCTGTGCTTCATGTGTGGAGGAACGGGCCACAGTGAACCTTGGTGTCCAAATAAAATATGCTTAGTGGTATGTCATTTATATATAAATGTGTGTCAGAAAATGTTAATATTTAGGTAGTTTTGATGATTTAGGTCTTTATTATTATTATTTTAAATTAGCAATTAGTGGAAATACTGCAAATAATAATATAGGAAATCGGTGAAGAGTTGACCTTGTGTAAATTGATGCGTGTATGTCAATTCCAAGAGAGAGTGATTGCTTCAATTGAAGCTCAACTGTGGCTCTAAAATGACTTAAACAGATGACAATCATCTCTGGATGAGTCATTTTTATGACCCCCCCAAAAAAATATTTCAACACTTGACAAGTAGATCCCTCAGTTAACTCATGTCATTGAAATAGGTAGGTAGATAGATAGATTTATTTTGTTACAATGGGCTGAGCCCACTGGCAACATACATTTAAAATTACAATAAAAGAATGTTAAAAAATATGTACATATAATAATAAAAAGGCTCTTTATAAATTTAATTCGTCTTAAGGCATCTTGGTGCCAAGTTAACTTGTCTGCGAGCTCACTAAGTGTATGGCCGTGGAAAGGCTAACAACTTTCATTTCTCTTCATGTTCTTCCTTCCAATTGTTGATTTTGTTTGAGTAATAAAGTTTTTGTGTAAATTTGTCACAGTGTGGTCGACCATCGGGATCGTTTTTGTATGGGTGCCAGAGTTGTTATTTTGAAAACAAGAGTTGTGCTGCCTGTGGGGAAAAGGGTCATTATGTTTGGCAGTGCCCCACAGCTTGGAGATCGTATCATGCAACAGTAAGTATATATAACCTGATATGAAAATGTCTGTTTGATCTCTCTATTTATTATATATATGTTATGTAATATTAATTGTAGACAGTGTGAGGTTTTAAAATGCAGTGTACAGAGACTATTTAAAAATATGGCATGGACAGGTGTGGTAAAAACTATGTGGAAATGTGGAAGAGATCCCACTTGATCTTGTTTTTCTTTTAAGAGGATCTGACATATCGGTAGGAGAAAGTTTTGTGCAAGAAGAATCGGCATAAATTGCTACGTCGGAAACTTTTGATACAATTATTTGAATGAACGTACCTGAAATATATTGCAAATTGTAACCTATTTTGTTCAGATTTTTTAAAAAATTTAATTAGTTCTGTCCTACTGACACTTCCACTTGTACTTTGCTAGGCAAACATGTTTGAAAGTTTACAGATCTATATATTTATGTGCACTAGGCAGAATTAAATTATACTTCATATTTCATTTTGTGAACGTTAATGTGGCTATAAATGTTCTTTCCTTCTTCAATAAATCGGTGATCGTCTAGCCGATCACTGGAAATGTCTTCCTAACTTTCTGATGAAGCGGGCGGTGCCTCCGAAAATTCAAGTACTCTAAACCTCACAAGGTGTCTACCATTAACAAATTAATATATTGCATTGTCATTCATTAAAACAAAAGCTTTCGATCTAATTGTCCATCCTCAATCTGTGAATAATACACAGCAATACTCAGGCTACAACCGTATCTCATTTTCTTTCCAAATAAATAATGGATGAATATTTAATACTTATAATTTAAAAATCTCTGTACATACGGACCCAAGTCAAACTACAAGGAATCCTGTGTAACATTCCTTTTTTTCTAACAGAGTCTGTTAATGGTTAACCCTTACATTACACGTGAAAGGTTTTGAAAATTTTGATTGAAATTATCAGCTGAAAAAAAATATAAATATATTTACTTTAGAACTCTCACCTCGGAACCTTTAAATTAAATATATATCAGAATGTAAGGGATTCTGAGACGTCTCTCTCAGGGGACACAGGCAAGCTGATAGAGACAAAATTGAGGTCGGACGTTGGTCCATATGTACAGAGATATTTATATTTTATTAAATCTTCATCCATTGTTTATTTTCAAAGAAAATGAAAAATGGCTGTAACAGATTGAGGATGCTCAATTAGGCCAAAAGCTTTGAATTTTATGAGTGGCAGTCCAATAAATTAATTTGTTTAATATCTGAGGATATTTAATTGGCTGGAAACCTTATAAAGATTTAATTTTATTATCTTTACATTTTGTTTCAGACTTCAATGGGCGGTGGATTGATGCCAGAAGTATTGAAAGATTACCATAATCAGGAATGTTGCAAATGTGCAAAACGCGGTCATTCGGCATTCTGGTGCACTTCGGTTCACGACACGCAGTTGTCGAGACAGCTGCCGTCCAGATCCTTGGGAAATAGAAACCGATCGATGGGTAGAGTGGCCCACAACCCCAACCGTTTCAACAATGTAAGGGTCGGACCGCCGCCTTCTAATATTACTCAAAAAACTAATAAGCAGGCGAAAATGAAGCAGCGGTACAAGGGAGGACTGTCGAGCCGTAAAGAGCAAGCCAAGCAGAGAAAAGCAAGACAAAAACTAAGGAAAGCGGAGAAGTTATCACATGTTAACGTATAGTGTGACAGTGCGATTTTGGTTAAGTAATTCATATGAAAGGTAAAAACATGCTGGCTCCTGAAGAAAACTGTATTGGTTGGTAAATTTTGTGCCTATCTTTCAACAAAAATAGCTTTAAGGCAACGGCAAAAGTATCTCTTCCACACAAAATTTGTTTATATTGTGGGGTGAAGAAGTGGACTCAAATGTTCAGGGTATCTGCCGAGTTGCCTTTATACACAAAACATTTGATGAGTTGCTTGTTAGGAACTGTAAATGTTTAATAAAATGTATTTTTGTTATGAACATTTCCATTGTGCATTTTGTATGAAGAAATATAATTCCTTGATGTAAGAGTTGTAGTAATTGTAAACGTGAAAAAAGAAACATGTTGGCGGATGATTTGGTTCCTTTTTGTCATATTATCATATTATGGTTGACGTTCAGGGTAAAGCTAGTGTATTGTTTCATGTAGTCGTTTTAAATTCAAATAGTTGTATATTTGTACAAGATTATGTATATTGTATAGAAATTGCAATGGATGTTCCAATCAAAGTAAATGTAAGATGCAATAGTTTATAATGATGATAAGAATTCATTATTCTTTTTTTTTAGACAATGAAGATGAAACGTTATTTTTCAAATCCTGTTTGTATGCACCAGTTATGCAAATATGAAGTCCCTTTACAGAATCATATTGTGAATTTCAGTACATATGTAATAGAAAATTTGTGTGTTATCTATCAATACCTTTTTTTTTTGTTTGTTTGTTTGCAACGGAAACCCAATTTAAGGAATTAAATTGAATTTCTGATGCACGTGAGCAGTCTGGCTGGCGTATGTGTGTTCATTTCTCTCGTAACATTTTTAATTAAAGAAATGTATTAACAGATTCAATTCCCTAACTTCACAGAGAGACAAAAAATATATATATTTTTCTTTCCCTCCAAATCGCTTATTTTTGTGTGTGAAAAATCACTGGCGGTAAATTTGTTTCATGTAGAGACATAGTCTTGCTTATTCAGAACTGAAAACGTGGAATCTTGCAGTTTTTATTTGATGTAGGTTCCGGTCACTTGTTACCACGTCCGCGGAGAAAGTTAAATGTAAAAAATTAACATTGATCCTTTTCCAGTAACATTTTATTTTTCTCCCGAATGGTTTGTGTGCGCTATGTACGCAGGTTATTTCCATACGGAAGGAAACGGTCAGTGATAATTGAATTCAACTTGAAGCAACATTCGTTTATTTCGATGTGGGTTTACGGGAAGCGCAGAATATGTAATACGGTACGTGGCTGTGATTGCTCTATACGATGGTGGTCAAATCTTTGAAACCGCGAGTGTCAGTTTGAACTAATCTGCATTTGTCCACAATCAATTACAGAGTTCTTTTTATTGTTCATTACATAACATGTTTTTTTTTTATGAATATTGCTTTCGTTGTTACAGCTTCTTCTTTCTTTTTTGTACGTTCATGAAAATTAAAGTGGTAGATTTGTGAAGACTTGTTTTGAGAATATTTCAGCCATTCCTTATCGCTACTTTCCGAACAAATTTAAAATTAGCACCTTTCTTGTCGAACACAAACATTGAGTTGTGTGTTTTTCTGTCCTAGCGCGGAGCTTTTTATCATTTGTGTACACATCCGCTGTCGCATTTGTTTTACGGACGCCCTACGGTTTACCCCGTTCACGTTAAATGTCGTTCGTTACACACTGCCGTGAAAATTTATTCTTCTTGTGTTGTTGAATTTCATCTATTTTTACGTCTCTGTAAATTTCATTATTATTGTTAAAATTGTCAAAAGAGTGTGTGCAATATTTCATTATATAATATATGGGCCTATTAATTGAATCATGCAATGCCTACTTAAAGCCTTCCAAATATAAATTTTATTTGTAATTGTTCTTGTAATTTGTTTTACCTTTTTTTTTTGGAGGCAGAGAGAGAGAGAGAGGGAGGCTAGTTTTGTTCCATAGGAAAGCTGCAATATTTTATGGATTTTCTTGTATTGTGCATTAAATGGTTGAAATGTTATCAATAAAAAAAAATCTTTGCATTTATACTGTGTGTTAATAACCACAATCACGACACAAAATAGAATATCGGCAAGATAAATTGCTGCCGAAGTGTCTTGAATGAGATATACAAACTGTTATAAAAAATTCTCTAAATATCTTCTACCTACCAAGAGTTTAAAATGTTTGTTGATGTCATACCTGTTAACCTTAATGTTCCTTACATTTAGATGTAAAATTGGCAGTTTAGCTTGGGACTATTTTTAAATATAAAATTGGCTAGCGTTTGTGTCGAGAAGAAATGAATGAAATATCTCAAAATTTTATCAGGGTTGCATATTGAGCATAAAGGCTTGGAAAAAAAAAGTATTTCAACAGAGTTGAATTACGTGAAGCGGGGTATTAATAAACCATTTTACAAAATTATGAAATATGTAAGAACAATTAACATCTGTGATTGAAATGTACAAATGAAGAATTGACGACCCATAAAACGGACTCACAAAAATTATGAAGCATTTTTAACGTAAACTAGAAGTTTCGAAGATTCATCGTGTGTTGACGTGAACCACAATGGATAGTCAAAACGTTTCTTGCGTAAATGTCCCGTTTATGGGTCATCGATTCTGCATTTGTATTTGTGAAATATATTTTTTGCCGAGATGCAGAATTCAAAAAAAATTACTGTTGTTGGGTGTCCTTTGTAAAATTTCTAGCTTCAACTTTGGATGACGTGCGAAATAGCTCTGCGGGATTTGTACGTAACTTCAATCACTTTAATACCGACGGTGGAAGTTTTAACGATTATTACGAGTGATCGACAGTTTACTTGTTGGCATTTAACTTGTAACTATTTTATATCTGCTGTCCCTTGAAGGTGTGCAATTAAAAACATCCAGGGCAATTTGTAAGTTTCGATTTCTCTTGTATATCCTAATTTTCACTAAACGATTGTTTGAGATTCTTGCTAATGAATTTAGTGAAATATTAAGAATTACATTAACTGATTTAAAACAGCCTCTTTGTCAGTTTTTATTCTATTAAATATTGAACTATACTACGTTTTGTCTCTCAATTGAGGCTTCTTCAGGTATAAAGTTTAGCTGTTCATAGAACCTCACTCCAGGCCACAAAAATAATTGTCGGAAAACTAATTATTTATAAGAATTACGATAATTTCAGTTGAGAAAATAAAAATAACATGTAGTTTGTGGTTTGCGCAGTTGATTGAACGTAAAGGTGTTAAGGTTCACAAATTTGCAATTGATAATTAATTGCACGCGTCATCGGAAGTTAAATGGTGATGTCGATCGATGGTTGGCACTTTTGTTTTTTCGATAACTGTAAACTTATTCTGCCATCCAATGATGTAGAATTTCTCAGAATTGGTGATGTGTAAGGTATTCTCGGTGTTATTTTTTAAGATTGAACGGTTAGTGAAGACTTGTGGCATCTTCAGTTCTAAGTAAGGCGGTAGAATATCAAAATGTAGGCGTTCTCTCCTTGTTACAAAAGTGTACGAATTGTTTAATTTTTGCTCCATCAAACATGCCCAACCAGGAAGGGCGCTGCGGGAGTTTTTTCTCGCAGGCGCTTCAGCCCAGAGTGACTGCGGGGCTTACCTGATCATGTCGGGGATGCCTCGCACTCTCTCTGGGTACTTTTTATCAAAGTTCTCATATGCCGAGACACCTTCACCTATTTTAGGAGGTATATGTACTGGGGTCAAAGACCTTGGGCATATGGCAAGAGTTGTCCACGCTGATCCCATTGGATCAGTCAGCCAACTGCCTCCTGAAACTGGTGGAGACACGGAGAAGGGAATGCTGCGTCCCCACAGCAGACTCGTCTCCCGTCATTCATAGGGAAGGGCGTGAGAATAGTAACACCCAATGCCCAACCTACCTGATGCAGGTTTTATAGGGTTTTCCCTGCATCTCTTTAGGTGAAACACCGCGAAGGTAGGATCCTTCAACTATAGCCCGGGCGCCCTAGTGTTTCTTTTACTGAAATGGTGCTGCTTCATTTACCAAGATTTTTGGGCTTAATCTCATCTTAAACATTTTTATAACTAAATGATTACCTGGAGAGGCGGCCAGATACAATATTATATATAACGTAGTGTCCATAATTATTGACGCAACGTATTTATGGATTCCTTCCAATTTTTTTCTTCACAGTTAGCGAGGGTTTAAATTAAGGTCTTCATCGCCTTTTCTGAGATGTAGCTGTATTTTTATTTCTAGGTAATATAACCATTGAATTATTTTACACCAGGTACAAAGTATAGAATCACTTATTAATGTAATATGATTTATATATATA
The DNA here is from genome assembly GCA_034510155.1 of Eucriotettix oculatus. NCBI lineage: Eukaryota > Metazoa > Arthropoda > Insecta > Orthoptera > Tetrigidae > Eucriotettix > Eucriotettix oculatus. The sequence continues at coordinate 65,993,953 of CM067382.1, read as the reverse complement.
TTTTTTAAAAAAATAGCAATGTCAGTTTAACTTTTCTTAATAGAAGCGTAATTTGCGTGTTACCTGCTTCGACTATCTTTACTCGGCTGCCTCACGAGGTAACGTAAAATCTCTTAGGGAAGTGCTTTAATTACTTCTAGACCCACCACAACCCATTGCCAGCAGGAATAAAATGTGTCCAGTTTGATTTCAGAAACCAATTTTCCACCTATTTGATGACGTTCTTTCAGATTTTGAATATATATTTTTTTTGTATGTAGGAATGATGTAAGTTTCTTAAAAAAATAGTTGTTCATTTTTCTTAACCTAAGACATTATAGCCCGGTAATTACCGAGATGTATTAAATTGGAGTCTATGGATGTTGACTTGAAACTAAAGTATACCCCCACATTTCAGTCCAAAGATTAATGTTAATGGTGTATGTTACGAATGACGACGACGTCATTTTTTCCTCTTGGTGTCGTCGGGAAACACGTCCCGAGGAGGTTGGAGGCTCAGCATCATGACGTCGCGTGGGTAGGCGCTGCTTTTCCTGAACTGACTATCTGTGCCGTGTAACCTGTCTAAAAGTCCAAGCACGCCATAGCACTGGTTGAATCTGGAAAGAAAAAAAAAAGGGAATAATAATAATAATACATTCGTCATGTTATCACACATCCAAGCATGTATGTTTGTTTCAATATAGGGCTTATTGTGAACGTGTTGAAGGAAGAGTAGTTCGACAATGTCAAGTATACAACCATATTTTACAGACATATATATAACTGGAGGTTTTAACTTGGCTTGTGTGTTATTCTTAAGAGTTTAAGCATAGCTCTAAACAAAACTTTTTCCTATGAAATTGATTTTCACATCAACATTCGTCTGGAAAATATTGTCAAATACAACATTATTATAGTTTTAAATAAATCTATTATTATTGTTATAGTTAAAAAGAACTACTAATTTTTTGTGTAGATTTCGTGGGCAACATTTTGCTGCATAATATTCTATAAAGAGGAGGGAGGCTAGGACCTGATTACAGGCTTAAAGAGCCACAGGAAGAAAAAGAATAATATTCTATAAATTGTAATACGGACACTTTAAACTCTTATATTATTACTGAAGTATTTTACTGGTTCCATACTACCGTTCATGATCAGATTTAGGACTAGAGGGGGAAAAATAATTACTGAGAATTTGTTTAAATCATATCAAAAAAATGTTAAATAATTGAGAACAAGGTCGAAATTCTAACTGTTGAAAGAGAGATTTTTTTTTGTAGAACTGGATTCATTGACCATAACCAAAGAATGGGGGTTGTATATAATTATACAATTATTACTGTTAATTCTACTAATAAGATCAAAGGAACAGAACGTTGATGCTCGGTTATGATGATTGTACATTTTCCTCTTTGTAACAACATCTTTTTTAAATGGCCTGAAAACTTACTTCAAATGGTGAAAGTCGTGTCTTTCCGGAGAAGGCAAAAACGGCATGTGGTATCCAGAATGATCGTTCAAGGTGACCAGAATTTTCATACACAGCCAGACCCACGCCGTGGTTACGTGGCAGCCAGTGACCGCGATACCAAGAGCCGGCGGTAATAAATTGGAGAAAATGTGTTCCACTGGGTGGCAGTACATGGCTGATATAGCGATTGGCGCCGTCCATTCGTGGTGCTTCTTGTGTATGTATTTGTAAAGGTATTTGACATGGAGAAGTCTGTTGGGGAAAAAAACATTTAATATTATTTGGTTATATTAGTTGGTTACGTCCATAAATATATTGTTTTGAAATATTAAATGGTAAAAAGGCCTGTGTCAGAAGAATTTTTAAATTTACCCACATCAGTTCATTACTTGACATTTCATCTCTTAGTTTAAAAGGATTTAAATTTAGTTCATAAATGTTTGAGAATTAAATTATGAACATTGATGTTTTCAAACTTTCGGATAACGCTAATATAGTATGATTACAATTCAGCATGACGGACATTTTAAGTGGTCCAAAGTGTGTGACAGACAGGCCGGGCAATTATTTTAAGATTGCTTTACGGACTGACTGCTTGAATCACCTGTGCGAGTAGTAAAACGCTACTTCATCTAAAATGATGCATATGGCTATATGAAACAGAGCCCAGTGGAGCGAAGGTAACTCCCTCAGAGGTGGAAGGCCTTTGCTCTGCTTCACAAGGAAATTCAGGTGAGCTATCGGCACGTGAATCACCGTCTGGTTGAACAGAATGCAGCCGATGACCTGGAATCATTTCTCAAATATATTCACACATTTTATTTTCAAGTTATAAACACACAATAAAACTAGACTATTAATTAAAATGATGCATTTATTTTCCTAGCGGCCGAACACTGAATAAATAAACATTACTTGTCTCAGTCTCCCTTTGTCGACAGGTTCGTTTGCCCCGGGTTGAATCTTGTACCTTCTGAGGATACCAGGTTTGTTGGTTACGTCCATAAAAGTGTAGAAACCCCCGACAACCCAGTACAGCACAGTTGTTATTATGAGGGTACCTGAAACAATGGAATTAAAGCATAATGTATCACTTAATGAATAGAATCTAATTAATTAATGACCAAATTACAGACAAAGTTTTTATTCAACTCGTACAACATTTCACGAAGAGGTCCAGGATAAAATTTTACATACTTGGGCCTCTATTTGTTTGTCAACTGCATACTTGAAAATATATCATCATGAAGAAATTTACCTGAGAAACATAAGGGCAAAGCATTGTGTGAACCAAGTAAAAATTTTGTAATTTTGCCATTAATTTGATTCTATATGGTTACTTTAGTGTGTTGTTAATGTATTACAGATATTATCTACAAACTACAGCCTAGGGGCGCTAATCACCCCTTGGTTGCCTTCTTCTCCCTTCTGCATCCCTCCTTTTCAATAATCTTCCTATGCTATTAAACGGGATTTGCCAGTTTCTGGATCATCCTCGTTGTAGCCTGTTACCTTTACGTCCTCCCTCTTAAAAAAATTAAACCTCAGTGTAACGGTAACAAATGTTAACTATTTTAAATAGTTTGGTTGAGATTCATCAAGGAATTTGGTTAATATATATATATATATATATATATATATATATATATATATATATATATATATATATATAATATTTGGGAGAAAGGCAAGAAATTCGCTCTTTGAATCATATGTACGGCATGGAATCATGCACAAGGAAATACATATGTCAAGCATATGCCGGCGGCTCTAGTGGCGATGCACTGTTGTTTCGTGCACCCAGGTTTCGAGTCCTCCTGGCCACATCGAAATTTTTTCAGTCTGTCTTCCTTCTTCCATTCCCTTCTACGCTTGACATATGTATTTCCTTGTGCATGATTCCATGCCGTACATATGATTCAAAGAGCGAATTTCCTGCCTTTCTCCCAAATATTTCTATCTTTATTTCTATCCAATTACCAAACACGTGACTTCGTCACTTATCCCATATATAATTTTTATTTATATATATTTTATTTTATTATTATTTTTTTTGCTGTTTCAAGTTCCCATAAGGAGACTATTACAAAAGAATAAATAAAAATAAGTGAAATTAGATGTTTCAGATTATCTACTGCTAATTTTAGTTTCACTTTTAATACATCAATTACAGCACGTCTCATAACTGCATATATTATAAATTACTAGCCTAACTGGTCACGTACCGTACACCCACAGGAGCATTTCATTCTCCCCGACGGTGTCGAGGAACTTGTCCCACATGGATTGCCAGAACTCTCCGGAAACCCCCCAGAAACTTTGCAAGTGCCTGGAAATCAAGACCAATCAATCAGTTTGTGCAAATGTTACTTACAGCTATGTGACATTTATAAGAGGTGCATGTACAGGGAATGATTTCAGGGACAGATTTCTCGATGGGACACGGTTACCATTGGATTTCCCCAATGCAAATCCCTGAAGTGGAATCAAAGTTGCTTCCATACCTATTCCATGCGGATAACTTCGCCAACTAGAACTGAGGGAAATAGCTGAAATGGAATGGCCCATCGCCTCAAATTAATCTGAAATGCCACGTTTTTATTCTGACAGCGTGGCAGTCGTCTTGGTCGCTTTAAAATTTAATACAGTAAATCCTCCATAATTTTCTCTCCCCCTCATTTAATACATAAAATCGCATGACTTTCCCGTTCCTGCTTGTGGAACATCATCAGGTGTACAGCAAATCAGCTATTACTGAATTACAAGATCATGGTAAGTTATTTTTTTTTATTCATATAATCCACATCCCTGTAATTGCAATATAAATTTGTTGATATCATGTTATTTTTTTTTTAATATTCATCAGTACCAATTTTATTTTTTCTTAAATTTTCCTTACATATTGGCCTTTTTATTTTTTTGATGATTTATTAATTCAACTGTTGTCAGATAAATAATACCTGCTGCGTTTTTATGCTACCGTCGTGATTTTATTTATTTTAAAAATAATAATATTGTTTTGGTATTCAGTCATAAGACTGGTCTGATTCAACCGCCCCCCCTCACCCCCGCACCATGACAACCTATCCTGCGCAAGCCTTTTCATTTCCACATGGCTACCACATCCTCCCTAATGTTCTTAGCAAATTCCATCCTTTGCCTCCCGCTTCTGTTTACTTCCCTCTTATGCTAAGACCCTCGTGTCTCAAAACGTGGCCTCTATTAATCCCCTTTCAAAAGTCCTCCATATTGTTCTCTCTCCCCCTATTCTGTTTAGAACTTCTTGGTTAGTTACCCTATCCACGCCATCTGCATAATTACGACGTTTCGTCCATATTTGTTGGCTTCATCGAGTAAATTTTTATAAAGTGATGAAAACTGTTACACAGGTACACGATTTTTTACGTGGCGGACTTTCGTGACTTTCCCAAAATTTCCCAAGATCGCGGACGTGGCCTAAAAACAGAATCCCTCTGCGTGCCAAGATTTTGCGCAATTTCTATCAAGAGGAGAGGAGAGAGAAACTTCTTTCCACATAGACCATTTGTAACGTTTCATTTCATGGTCTTCACTCTTGCTAATTTTTATACCTGATGATGGTCTCAATAGGGAAACGAAACGTCGTATTTTGTGGGGTTTGGAGTGAAAACACTGACAACGAAGGCTGTTTACAGTTCAATTGATTGGACAGAGAGAGGCAAATAGACTGTATGATGACGTAGAATCAGACGAATAACCAAAATATCTTTATTGTATTTACAACATTTGAAGGAACTTTCGACCTTTCGTCATATTCATCTTAGCTTAACGGTATTTATCAGCAACACACAGCGATTTTTTTTTTTTTTTGGTTAACAGGCTACATGAGGGTGATCCTGAAACAGGCAACTCCCCTTTAATAACATAGGAAGGGAATTGAAAAGGGGGGATGCGGAAGGTAGAGCAAGGTAGTCCAGCAAGGGTTAACTAGGGCCCCCGGGCTATGGTTTAAGGATCCTACCCTCATGGTGTTTCACCTAAAGAGATAGATGCAGGGAGGGAAAACCCTAGAAAACCTGCATCAGGTAGGTCGGGCATTGGGTACTATTCTCACGCCCTTCCCTGTGAATGACGGGAGACGAGTCTGCTGTGGGAGGGTCGCAGCATTCCCTTCTCCGTGTCTCCACCAGTTTCAGGAGGCAGTTGGCCCCTCGACTGATCCAATGGGATCAGCGTGGACAACTCTTGCCATATGCCCAAGGTCTTTGACCCCGGTACATATACCTCCTAAAATAGGTGAAGGTGTCTCGGCATGTGAGAACTTTGATAAAAAGCAATACCCAGAGAGAGAGTGCAGGAGGCATTCCCGACATGATCAGGTAAGCCTCGCAGTCACTCCGGGCTGAAGCGCCTGCAGCAGAGGAAACTCCCGCAGCCTCAAGGTTGTGCAACACACAGCGATCCGTCATTAACAATATATATATTCACACAGTTAAATCTTCATAGTGTCCTGTTACTGTCCTGACTGACTGACTGACAGTCAATACTATGTGAATACACATTGTTAACGACGATGCGCTGTGTGTTGCTGATAAATAAGTTCGAGAGCTTCCTTTAAATGTTGTTGTATATACAATGAAGACATTTTATGAGACTGTTCCGGTTATTCCTCTCATTCTAAAAAGGAAAGGATTGTGAGGCTTGGAGGAGAAAAAAAAACGTGAGAATTAGAACACATTATAGACACATATGCATGCATGAATACCAGTGTACACATCCTGTGCTGTATTCCTTATGATTATTTACTCATAATGGATTCATAAAAAGAATAATTAATCAAATTATTAAAATTCTATTAATCGTCTTGCTGAACTCTTTTCCCCAGGACTACGTTCACGCCATTTATTATGGTTATTACTTGGTAAGAACGTTGTTCCGGTTGTTGGTCTGTCTGTAGCGGAATCTATGATGGCGTACAAAAATAAAATGAAAAAAAATGTATATAAGAAAGAAAGAAAGCAAAAAAGAGAGAAAGAAAAGGAAACAGAGAAAGAAAGAAAGGAAGAGACAGAGAGAAATAAAAAGAAAGAAAGAGAGAAACAAAGAAAGAAAGAAAGAGAGAGAGAAACAAAGAAAGGAAGAGAGATACACAGAAAGAGAAAGAGAAAAAGGGCGAATGAATGAAAGAAAGAAGAAGAAAGAAAAAAGAAAGATAAGCTTTTAAAAGGCCACCATCATCAACAGCTGTTGCCACATTACTATTGAAAGCATCAGGTAATGTCACATGTATTTGGCTCACAAATTCGGAGCGAATAATACATGTAGATAATAAGCGAACTGCTACAGCAATTCCCCGTAAAGCTCTAAACATAAGTAGATAAGAACATATATATATGTGTAATTGTTTGCTCTAAATTTTATTTTTAGTTGTATCTCTCTGCCTTTTTTACGATACCGACACGGCGTTGTGTGTAGAAATACAAAGTAAACAAGCCTTTTATTATCAGCGTAGAAACAAATAGATAAGCTTGTTATCTGTATTTTTAATTCTCTCATAATCTGAATTTGAAGAGCGCAGGGATGAAATAGGGAGAAAGGAGACTTCTCCACCATAACCTCTACACACAGCAGTAATTAGAATAGAAAATAAAGAAAAGAAAAGAAAGCAGAAATTAAGAAAGAAGTAAGACAAGGATGTAGTAGTCTGTCGCCAATGCTGTTTAACTTATATATAGAACAGGGGAGGGTGAAAGTTAATTGCCCGACCTACCTGATGCAGGTTTTTTAGGGTTTTCCCTGCATCTCTTTAGGTGAAACACCATGAGGGTAGGATCCTTAAACCATAGCCCGGGGGCCCTAGTTAACCTTTGCTAGGCTACCTTGCTCTACCTTCCTCATCCCCCCTCTTCAATTTCCTTCCTATGCTATTAAAGGGGAGTTGCCTGTTTCAGGATCACCCTCATGTAGCCCCTGTTAACCAAAAAAAAAAAGATTCCCTTTTAATTGTCTTTGTCGGTTATTTTAATTGTTAAAACATATATATTTGTGGGGGAAACAAATTACAAAAATTGTCGGAAGGAACCATCCATTTTTCTTTTTGTCGAATGATGGCAAACCGTCAAGAAGGAGATGAATAAGGGCCATTGCTAAGGAAAATGGAAAACAGGAACCTTTTAAAGAGCGGGGATTTTTGCATGGATCGGAAATGTGGAGGTTAAGAAAGAGGGGAAAGAAAGAGATACCCGGAAGGTTTTGAAATGTGGTGTTGGACAAGAATTGAAAGAGAAAAAGAAATGAAGTGGACAGATATGGAAAGAAGAGGTTTATAAGAAGCGTAAATGACGGCGAAATGGTCCATCTTGACTACAGTTCCTTAAGAGAAGGTGAAAAGTGGATCGGACATGCCATGACACCACGTGGAAGGAAAAGAAGAGTACAGCTGCTAGACGACTAGAAGTGAGGAAGAAGGCGAGGACAGGGCAATGCGTAGAAGGTAAATTTATAGACCACGTCCAAGGACCTACACAGTCCTTAGGCTAATAATTATAAATCAAAGAGTCGTAAAAGGGAATATTAAAGGTTATAAATATTTTATTGGAGGGGAAAAACCCATATAATTGCGACACGGTACAACATTTCCGTGTTGTTTCGTGGTCTCTTGACTAATATGTAAATAAACAATGACTCAGATAGATATAGATATATATACTGACCATGTCACCGAGTTCTTCAAGGCTACCAGGACGACGAGAGTCGACGAGATGAGGAAGACGGGTCTTATCACGAAAGACGTGAAGAAGTTTTCGGGATCTTTCGGTCCAGCCATCTCGGAACCTGAAACAGGGACACGGAGAGGAGGGGGAGAGATTAAATAAAAGCCAGCCACTTATAAATCAACCCCTCCCTCCCCTTCCCCCTTCCCCTTTACAACCAATACCATCCAAGGCGACTCTCCGTTGTCCTCGATACAAAAAACTTCAGCCGAAGAAGTAATCCCTATTGAAATTACTTATTCATAATTGTTACTCGACCGTTGGAATAATCTCGCGGAAATGAGAAATATAACATAAAATAGAATATAAATTATAGTAATAGTAAGATTATTCAAGTAATTATCTTAAACAACAAATTACATAACTCTGCTAATACAAATACAGTCATAAATAATTAGAGTATAAAATTAGTTAAAAAAGTTTGAACCTACAAACTACTACTCGACCAACGCGTCATGGAGGAGATCCGGAAACACGTGGATCGTAACCGGAAAACACCCGGAGTTGTTTCACAAACAAAATGTATAAAGGTGGAAAGGATGAGGAGGAGGAGACAAAGAAATTAAGAATTCTCTCCTTCAGTCTCTCAACCACGAAAATAATATAATAATAAAACTAGTGTAACAGATGATGATCTCCCATTGGATCAGTCAGGGGCCAACTGCCTCCTGAAGCTGGTGGAGACACGGAGAGGGGAATGCTGCGACCCCACAGCAGGCTCGTCTCCCGTCATTCGGAAGGAAGGGCGTGAGAATAGTAACCCCAATGCCCGACCTACCTGATGCAGGTTTTCTAGGGTTTTCCCTGCATCTCTTTAGGTGAAACACCATGAGGGTAGGATCCTTAAACCATAGCCCGGGGGCCCTAGTTAACCCTTGGCTACCTTGCTCTACCTTCCGCATCCCCCCTTTTCAATTCCCGTCCTATGCTATTAAAGGGGAGTTGCCTGTTTCAGGATCACCCTCATGTAGCCTGTTATCCAAAAAAAAAATGATGATCTTACATCCTAAAACAAATTTAAATATACGCATATACTTTATTATTGTATTCATACATATTTATATCTATGTAAAAAAATGTACCAACAAAAGAAAAATATTGCTAAACAGACCTGTTATTGAATCTAGAAAACAGGTCAAGTAAATTATTATCAATAAAGTATAATGTCTCCAAAGGTGAAAAAAAAGCCAATAAAATATATTTGTTTATTGTATAACATTTATGATGAAATGTTTATAATAAGAATTAATTATTTCAATGTTGTGTACTTGAATTTTAGCTCCTACTTAAAAATTGTAAGTTTATGGTTCATTAACTGAATCTAAAAATAAATCCTGTAAAACAACAATAAATTCTTCTTTTTTTTGACTGGGAACCCAAGGTTTTATTAAAGAATAAATTTCTTAGTTCCATTAATCCTCTGATGAGGAAAAAAGCAAATATGAATAAGATATACATACATAAATACTATATATTCTTGGAATATACAAAAATTGTATTATGAAGCAATGCATATATTGTCTGTGTGTGTGTGTGTGTGTCGGTTTAGAACGTTCCACGCCGTTTTACGACTCTTCTATATTCATCCAGATATTTCTCTTTCCTTTATCTATTTGTCTATTCCCTCTCGCCCATCGTCTTCTTCTCGGTCTCCCTATTTTATTCTATCCGCGAGGTGTCCATAACAATACCTGTTTTGGATTTCTTTTTTTTTATCGGGCATCCGTTGCACGTGAGTTATTTTGATTTGATGTCATCTACTTTTAAAATACATGAAGTGGGAACAATTCTACATTAAAGGGAGAATATGTTGTTGGAGAAGAAGGGAATGCTGCGACCCTCACAGCAAACTCGTCTCCCGTCATTCGGAAGGAAGGGCGTGAGAATAGTACCCTACCTGATGCAGGTTTTCTAGGGTTTTCCCTGCATCTCTTAAGGTGAAACACCATGAGGGTAGGATCCTTAAACTTCTGAAAAGTTTGGCGCTCAGTTATCTGTCTGATGAATAAAATCTCTCTTTTTATATGTATATAAACCTACAGAAATTTAGGTAAAAATATTTGTCATTTAAGGCCTTTGGATTTTCAATTACACTGGATGGAGGATGAAAGTATAAGAGAAAGGAGAAGATTGGATGAATATTTTGACACATAAATATAATTAATTACCCAGCTGAAGAATAAATATTTTCTCTGCAAAAATATTTCCTTTTATTAAATAGGTTAGGTCTTTGGTGGATTGTTAGTTACTTTGGAATAAAGGAGAAACTGGAAAGCAAACCTCAGAATCTTAAATCTGTCTGATGATAAAATATCTCTCCAAATATATATATATATATATATTTTTATATATCATAAATTTAAGTAAAAATATTTGCCAGGTAAGGGCTTTGGATTTTCAATTACATTGGGATCAAGGTGAAAGTGTCAGAAAAGAAGGACAACTGGGTGAAGATTTTGACACATAAAAATAATTAATTACCCAGCTGAAGAATAAATATTTTGTTTTTTTTTAAAAAATGACAAATATTAGCCAAAAATTAAGTAGGTAGATCTTCGGTGGATTGATTAGCTACTTCGGAATGAAGGTGAAAGTGAAGAAAAAAAATTAAATTCATTTTGAAAATTTAGGTAATTAATTATCTGATAAATGAAATATATCACTCCAAATATATATAAGAAATTTATGTAAAAATATTTGTGGGATCAAGGTGAAAGTGTAAGAAAGAAAGAACATTGGGTGCAGATTTTGACACATAAATATAATTAATTACCCAGCTGATGCATAAATATTTATATTTGGGATAATTATGGTCTAAACATTTATCTTTAAAGCATTATATGGAAGGCAGCGTGAAAATTTGAAGTATTAATAATGTTCTAAGAATAAATTATTTTCTCCATACAAAGGTAATAATGTGTAAAAGAAGAAGAGGAAAGACCAGGAATGAATGACGTCTGATGGCAAGGGCAAACTATATAGGTAATTTATGAGCTCAGACAATGATGAGAATAGTTGACTTGACCAATGATAGATTAAGTTTTATATTTCATCGTCCAAAAACGCTAAAAAAAAACCTGATGTGCGGCAATTTTCTGTATCCATTGAACATTGGTATTTTTGTGAAGTCCTTTGGAAAGCTATTTTACTGTGCCTTTGCACCGGAGTGTTTAATCGCCGCGATGACCTCTGCCCAAAACCGTATCTTTTCACTGTAGAGGATAAGAGGTTCGTCCAGTCCAAGCCAAAAACATGCACCACGCTCTGTCTCTTTTCTCTCTCTCCCCTTTAATTTTTTTTTTGCCTAATAATTTCGTAGTACAATTCTCCTTCCGTCATCACTGAATTGAAAGTATTTGAAATGCTACTAGATATTTTATTAAATTATCTTTATTCATTACTTTATTTTTTTGCCTTTTATTCTTCTTAGATTTTCTCACTTTTTTTTAGTTTTAAATTTCAGCAGTTTAATATTATCGCAATTTATTTTTACCGTATTTTATTTCCCATATTCGTGTTATTCATTTAAAATTACGTTTCGTCAAGTTTTCTGTTAAAGGCTATTTACTAGATTCGAGAACAATCCTGTTAAGAAATGGTTATCCCGTTCTACCTCGCTATTCCGTTCTCCTAATGTATTTTCTAAATGTAATCGAATTTTTTTTTGTATTAGTTCTCTACTGAAAAATTAGATCAGTCAAAAATGACCCAAAAAAAATGAGTCGTTGGGTCATTTACAAGGTAGATTAATTATATATTTTTTTCGTTACTCATTTCGGTGCAATTTGAAGGTTTCCTACCCGACAGTGAAACTGAAAAAAAAAATTACTTCTCGAGAATTATGAGTGAGTGAAATGTTGTATATCAATCAGGCTGTGCAACCCTTCAATGTTAAAAAAATAACGCGAATAATTTGAACAAAATTACTCTTTTCTTGTAATAATATTCTTCTTCTCCATTGTTAAAATTCAAACTGCCTGAATCGCTCATTGTTACACATAATTTTGGGCCGTAACTGTCGCTTGAAGATGGTCCATGTGAGCCACCAAATTCTTCACATGCAAATTCAATAATCTTTTCGACTGAGGGAGTCAAAGGGAGAAATATATGATGTATTTGCTAAGCATGTTATTTATATAAAAATTCAAAATTGTAACGTAGAACTCGGAATTAATTTATTGTAGTATTATGTTTGTTGGAAGCCTGATGAAGTCTCATAATGGAGATGAAAACGGTCGCTTTTTCTTAACAGATAGTTATATATTTAATATATTATGTATTTATCACTAATGCGTTCCACTAATGGACACATACCGCGACTGCTCAGCATGAAAACACATCTCAAGGACTTTACGTGCGTTAGAACATTCCCTTTATTATCGTAAATGATTATAACTAATTCTACCCATTTAAACCAATAAATTGTACACTTTCCACAGATTACATTTAAATACACTCGTCGCGAAAAAAAAAGACAACCAGAAACAAAGATCATATAATTCCAACCGAAAAAAAGTAATTTCCAACGATAATAATTTAATTAAATACTCTCCCTGATCATCGGATACATCTTCCAGTAATTTTAAACGGCCTAAAATATTTAATTTAATGTCAATGTGCTCTTGAGATTTTTTTATAAAAAGTCCACGCGTGTCAATCAGTTAAGCAAATCTTATCATAAATTCTGATTCAGTGTGCGTCTCAATCTTATCTGCTGCGTTGTTTACGTCCGAAGTAGAAATACATATTCACTTCTACAATGCATTAGGAAAATAATTACATTAAAATATTTCTTGATTTTTTTTGAGCGATTGTATTCAATTCTTATTATTAAATAATAATCCATCCAGTTCCCCATTCTTAATTTTTTTATTCATTATTTTTTTCTTTACAAAGTTTTCACTGTCCTAGATCATAATCATTTATAAATTAGTATTATTTTGTGAATATACCTGCGTTTGCCAGTTAGCGAATACTTTATTAAGCTAACTTCAGGAAAGTTATAATGATAAAGTGTTCATATATGAAAATATGGCTAAATATGTCAGCAAAAAAATTTAATTAACATTTAGTTAGTATAAATACAACGCTTCGTCCATCTATGTGGACTTCAGGTGACAATTTAACAATTTTTTTTTCTCAAGTCTGATTAAGTTATTTATAATAAAACCTTTATATAAGTGCAATTTTTAATTATATATTCGACAATTTTGTTTTAAAGATTTAATACTTTGGTTGACATTTAGTTCAAATTTTTGGTTGACACTTTATCGATTCAGTTATTTATATCAAAACCTTTATATACGTGCAAGTCAAAATTTCTAAATTTAACAACCTCTTTTGGTTTGAAACAATTTATATACTTTACAAAAATGTTGTTAAATTTATAAATTAAAGACTTTACACGTTTCATAAAAAAATGCTTCAATTGTCTCCAGAACATACCTTCTGAAGTACACTAACATGAATGAAAAGTTGTATTTACCCTTATTTTAATTTATTTATTTTACTTACTGTCAGAAAATTGATCTTTGGATGAAGTTCTTGGTAATTGCTTTTAAAAATATCCCTACTCGGGTAGAAAATTAAATCAACCCAAAGATTCAATTAATTCAAATCACCCCATCCAACATAAAAGATTTTGTAGACAAGATCACAAATTCGAAAAGGAGAAATTGGGGGCAAAGTACTTAGTAATTCTATTTTTAAACTCATTTTTCTGACATTGGGTTTAATCATAAATAAATAAAAATACAGCTAAATAAGTCTTCAAATAAATTTAATTAATATAAATACAACTTTGTGAACTTCTTCGGGTAAGTATGACAAAAATTTGGAATTTTGATGCGTTTCTGGATGAAATTAATTGGGTAGGAATTAAGTAATTGGATGAAACCTTGTATTGATATTAATTAAATACAAATTTTTTCTCTCTCTTATTTGGCAGTATTTTTTATTTCGTTTTTATGATTCTTATCCTCCCAATTTCATTAATAAATATATTAGTAGATTAAATCCTTTGTTTTTATAAAAATAATTCACCCACAACCAGTATCTGTACAGTGTTTTACCTTCTTTAGAGAAAATACAGAATAAATTAATTAACTACGGTGTTTGGGTAACATTTTGATCTTTTAATAATTTTAATTTAGTTAAAAGTTCTAAAGATTTTTAAAAATAATTTTGATAAACAAAATGTTTGGTATAAAAATTCAGTGTTCGGATTGCAGAGGTTGTTTGTTATTTATATTGGTCAGACCAAGCGCAAGCTTCCAATATGAATTAAAAAGTATTTTTCAAACTTAAAGAGTTAACAAAACATACATATATTTAAAAAAGCACAGGATTTATTGGGGTAATATGGAAAGATATTATTATTCTAGATTGGTGAGCGAAATGCTTCCCATTAAGATCAAATGTAAAAGCAGATATGCAAAATTTAAATTGAATATGTGGCTCATTATTATAATTATTTAACTGTGCATTCTTGAATCTTTGAAATGCTAATTTTTGTAGTTTAATAAATAATTGCGTTACAAAGATGTAAGTGGCATTTTAAATTTTAAGTAACTATAACATACAATATCAGGCGCTTCAGCCCAGAGTGACTGCGGGGCTTACCTGATCATGTCGGGAATGCCTCCTGCACTCTCTGTGGGTACTTTTTATCAAAGTTCTCATATGCCGAGACACCTTCACCTATTTTAGGAGGTATATGTACTGGGGTCAAAGACCTTGGGCATATGGCAAGAGTTGTCCACGCTGATCCCATTGGATCAGTCGGCCAATTGCCTCCTGAAACTGGTGGAGACACGGAGAAGGGAATGCTGCGTCCCCACAGCAAACTCGTCTCCCGTCATTCATAGGGAAGGGCGTGAGAATAGTAGCCCAAGCGCAGCCTACCTGATGCAGGTTTTCTAGGGTTTTCCCTGCATCTCTTAAGGTAAAACACCATGAGGGTAGGATCCTTAAACCATAGCCCTGGGGGCCCCTAGTTAACCCTTCCTTGGCTACCTTACTCTACCTTCCACATCCCCCCTTTTCAATTCCCTTCCTATGCTATTAAAGGGGAGTTGCCTGTTTCAGGATCACCCTCATGTAGCCTGTTAACCAAAAAAAAAACATACAATATGTATTCATCTATGAATATGTAGTTAAATAAGTTCCTTGTAGAATGAACCTCAAGAAGCCCCGAAAGTTGGCGACGAAACGTTTTAATACAAGATTCTGCTACTGACTTTTGGCCATCATTATTATTTGAGATTTTATTAATATCAGATTAATTCAGGTACTTTATTTATAAATTAAGCTAAGCTGAGAATTTTCTAGTGCAGATTTGGCGCGGTTTGTTTTATTGGTCATGATACCCGACAGTAATTGGGTTCTTAACAATTATCTATATTCATTTCTTCGGAAAACCTGCAAGATATCTAAGTGGAACCAACACGGAAACGGAAGTTGAAATTCCTGTTTCAGCCTCTGATAAAAGTTTCGATGAAATCCGTCGAGACGTTTGGGAGCCAAATTCAGGGCAAACTTGCTGAGAGACAGACTAATTTTTTATGTATGTATATATATGAATAAAAGCAGTCATTTGTGATTGGACGAAGGTCCCGGGTTCGAATCCTGGCATGGACTTGGGAAGTTTGCGGCGTCACACGGTCACGGAGTCTTGAGTAAGACTGCTGGAGGAATCGATACCCTGACCACGTATCACTCACTCCATATTCGGGTGGGAATGTGTGATGTAAGACGGCAGTCCGCAGTCGACTCGGGAGGCCAAGGTCCTTAACGGGCTGCAGAGCCAAGGAATACGAAGAAAAACTAACGTATCAATCGCAGCTTTTTACTTGAA
Source organism: Eucriotettix oculatus (assembly GCA_034510155.1). NCBI lineage: Eukaryota > Metazoa > Arthropoda > Insecta > Orthoptera > Tetrigidae > Eucriotettix > Eucriotettix oculatus. Next base: position 65,977,890 of record CM067382.1, on the reverse strand, counting down.
TTTTGGCATCTATTTTTAAATCATTAGACAGTTCTATAGATGATTATCCTGTGGTCTAGTGGCTAGCGTCACTGCCTCATAGGTGTTGGGTGTCCGTGCTGTTGGCCAATCACCAGCACACTTAAAACTCAAAACTGACTAAAAGAATGGCCAAAACAAACTCGACACCAGAAGGTATAAGAGGACAAGACTAAGAAAGAAAGGCGATTATCATCGAGACTATCGAAATCCTTGGGGAAAAAAATAATATATATATGGCTGACATTCAAATTGGATTGCTAACAACATGAACTTTCTAGTGGAAAACTCTATGAATTTTTCTTCACTATTTATCCATAAGAAGAAGAAGAAGAAGATGACGACGACGACCTCTGGCCCAGAGTTCCAACGATGCTATCACTACTTGCAAAGTAAACAAAATTACTTCTTTTTTATTATTATTATTATTTAAAAAAATCAATTTCAACCGTGTAAGTCAATAAATCAGTGTAAATAAAAAATAATAATAATAATATTTATTTTAAATAATAAAAACCTTTTTCGTCCACCACGTCTGTGGACTAATTCAGGTAAATTTTTTAAATGGACACACGTGTGGATAATTTTGCGTCGTTGAGACGACGACGTTATTTATTAAATTGAATTGATATTAAGTTTTATAAAAAATTTACTGACATGTTGGGAGTACTTTATAATTTTTTTTTTTAAATTTCCCAACGAAGCTATCACTACTTGCAAAGTAATCATAATTATTTCTGTTTCTTTTATTAAAAAATTAATTGCAAATTGTAGAAGTCAATATATATCAATAATCTGACAATTCAGTGTAAATAAATTAAAAATAAATATAGCTAATTTATCCGTTTAAAAAAATTTAAATTAATATTTATTTAATATAATTATAAACAGCGTCGTTTCCACATCTGTGGACTTTATCAGGTAAGTTTTTTTTTAAATGGACACATGTGGATAATTTTACGTCGTGGAGACGACGTTATTAAATTGGATAAATATTAAGTTTTTATAAAAATTTACTGACGAGCCGGAAGTACTTTTTAACATTTTCCCAACGAAGCCATCATTACTTGCAAAGTAAACAACAATATTTCTTTATTTCAAAAATCAATTTCAACTGTGGAAGTCAATAAATCAATAATAATCTGACAATTTCAGTGTAAATAAATAAAAAATAATAATACAGACAATTTGTCAGTTAAAATTTTTCATTTATTTAAAATAATAATTATAATAATAATAACGTTTCGTCCACGTCTGTGGACTTTATCAGGTAAGTTTTTTTTAAATGGACACACACGTGGATAATTTTGCGTCGTGGAGACGACTTATTAATTAACTTGAATTGATGTTAATTTTTTTTTTAATTTTTACTCGTCAAGTTGGCGGCAGTATTTTTTATTTATTTACACTGAATTGTCTTATTATTGATTTATTGACTTATAAAATTTCAATTGATTTTTGAAGTTAAAAAATAATAATAATTTTGATTACTTTGCGTTGGAACTCCTTTCAAGGGTCGTCGTCTTCTTCTTGTGGTACGTATTTATATAGAGAAAGAGTGAAGAAAAAGTCTTGTTGGTGGTAATTTTTTTTTTAATTTACACAAAACTTAATGTCTTAAATTTACCCACTTTCTCTGTATCTGTAGTCCTACGTGATTTAAAACATTCCGTCAAAGACTTACAATGAGGCGGGAATTTTTGCTACTTTGTTAGTACGTGACACAAGTGGGTATTTTGCTATCGCCCCCCGCCGCCCCCCTCTACCCTTCCCTCCCGCCCCCCCTTGTCGGGAGGACGACTGTGACGTCACTCACTCACTCACCTTCCTTGTGCGAGTCCTGGACGAGTCTGGCCGAGTGTTTGAGTTGCGGCTTTGTTTATACCAGCACAAGTTAATTCGCACTACAGAAGGAGACAATGTGTCCTTGCCTCTCCCACTTGGGATCTCTAATCGGTGACGTCACATTTAAGACAGCTGCGCGTCGCGTCGGCAGATGGCGCCCGCTGTTATAATTCAGATTCAGCCCGGATCTGCCTTCTCCTACGTAAATAAATTTGGTATAGACCTCTGCAGCGGCCGCAGGAAACTTCATGATGTTTAAACAATGAACTGAGGATGTCCTGAAAGTTAGGGACGAAACGTATTCTAATTAAACTCTTTTTACTTCTAAGTTTTTGCCATTCCTTGTCATAAAATTCCCGTTTACTTTACAAGGGACCAACAGTCGTATTATATATATATATATTCAGAGACTGAACGAGTCAACCCCACAATTATTATTATTATTAATATTAAACAGGACACTTGATTACTCAACAGCGTCCATGACTCTTGTGTCTTATCTCTACACTATCACGTTTAGCTTTAAAAGTTTTATATTTACTATCGACCAGCCTGGTGCGTGTCGTTGCTAGGACACTTATTTGTATTCCGTGGTTCCGCAATCTAAGCGTCGAAACACGAGTCCCTTAAAATTGGATTCCGCTTTTTTTTAAAAAATTTAAAAAAAAGCCCCTTTCTGAAGAATACGAAATTATTAGCGTCACGTCAGTGTATTTAAAACGTAAAACTTTAAAAAAACATATATAAAGACCTACGATTAAATCATAAATTGTAAGTTCACTGTTTGAAATAAATGTGTATTAAAAAAATTACGAAATCCGCCTACTTCTTCAATAGAAACAAATGATCATGGGCGATGTTGTTAAGTCTTCAAAATTTTTACTTGAAATTATTGTGTAAATCTTTGCTATTATAAAAATACACAACCCCAGTCTTACCAATTGACAACAAATCGGATATTAGCATTGCATCATATTCCGTTGATCCCGTAGAGAAGGAGAATTCCAGAGATGTGGAGCAGGTCAGAGATTGTACATAAATTGTTATATGATTGCTTAATTACTATTAACTCTGAGATACTATTTACATTCCTGTGATTATGTTTAACTTACAGATCTACAGAGGAGACAATAAATACAATTTGTACCTGATACATTGATAAATATAGCTTATGCTAAGAAATTAGTGTCCATTTCTATGTTAGGGTCTACACTAAAATATAATCAACTCCATGAATTCTTCAACTGAGCTGAAGGTTGAGGTTAGTCAGTTCATGTTTGTAATTGTTTTTAAGTGTAGCTGAAAGTTTATTAAATATGCTAATAGAATTATAACGAACGCCATTTTGTATTATAGTTCCCTCCCTTTCTTCCTTGTGTCAATTATTTTTATTTCTGGTATTAAAGGTATGCACATCTGAGTTTGTTGTGAATGGGTGATTCCAATATAACTATAAAAAATTAAATCTATGCTCTTTTGTCACTCTTTCACAATTCCTAAAGTTTGAATCTATCTCACGTTAAAAGGCGGTTCTAAATAAAACGGAAATATACAAACTTCCGTATATTAAAAATAATATGTTAATTTATAGTTCAATGATGCCAGATTAAGGTAACTATTAGATCTTTTAAAGGGTGTGCGGCGTTACAATTTCATAATTTGAGCGAACACCACATAACCTTTTGATGATGTATGGAGAATCTCGTATGGTATGGATGAATATGGCCGAAAACTTCCAAGTGAAAATTAAATTCTTCAAGAACATGATCGGCTATTTTTAAGGATTTTTTAAACTTCAACAGTTACCCACGTTCAAGGACAAAATTAAGTTTCATTTTCAACGTTGCACAGTTTATATGATACCTCAGAAAATTGAGGTAATAAAATTGTATTTTTTTTCCCCCAATCGTTTCGTTTTACAACACACAGGCGTTGTTTAAAAGGTGCCGAGGTTAACAGTTTTACTGCAGCGTACATCAGGAAAGTTATGCAAGCCTCTGACGTTTTTCCACAAATCAGATTTGTGACCACTTTTTCTGTTGCCACCTTTTTTTGTTCTCATCGTGACGTTCTCAAGAGTGCACCAGGGGAGCGAGGAAAGAAGAGAAGCCATTTAAAAATACTTCAGAATACAGACCATGGGAAAGGAAAATTTTTACAGTCATTGTTTGCGTAACGAAATTAAGTGCGTCTTATAAATACGCAATAGCGCAGCACACAGGCCGGGAATGAATTTCGGTGTGGTTACTTACTTGGCATGAGACACTTCCCCCTGAAGGTCAGCCACTTTCTGATCTGAAATTTACTGATCGATAAAGATGTGAGATATTAATGTGCGACATTACGGCGGCGCAAGACCACGAGGTCACAGCGGCCCAGATTCTTCTTCAACTTTGACGAAGACGTCATCAGAATCAAAAACCTTCTAGGATGTGAAAGAGTAATTCATTGGTTTGGTCCTATAATTAATAATTTAATTACCATAAGAGCCATGTTGAAGATGAGATAGTAACCAGGAAGTTCTACGCAGAATAAGGGAACAGAGAACAAGTAGGAGGACTTTGAACTGATAGATTAATAGGTCAAATTTTGAGACACGAGGAATATATTTCCTTTTATTACGATAAATTATATCCGGAGATATTACTGTTGTTTCCACGTGGTATATAGTATTTATTCGGAGAATGTAGAATTAACTTTTTTTTTGTTGGTTAACAGGCTACATGAGGGTGATCCTGAAACAGGCAACTCCCCTTTAATAGCATAGGAAGGGAATTGAAAAGTGGGGGTGCGGAAGGTAGAGCAAGGTAGCCACGCAAGGGTTGACTAGGGCCCCCGGGCTATGGTTTAAGGATCCTACCCGGTGTTTCACCTAAAGAGATGCAGGGAAAACCCTAGAAAACCTGCATCAGGTAGGTCGGGCATTGGGAACTATTCTCACGCCCTTCCGAATGACGGGAGAGACGAGTTTGCTGTGGGGGGGACGCAGCATTCCCTTCTCCGTGTCTCCACCAGTTTCAGGAGGCAGTTGGCCGACTGATCCAATGGGATCAGCGTGGACAGCTCTTGCCATATGCCCAAGGTCTTTGACCCCGGTACATATACCTCCTAAAATAGGTGAAGGTGTCTCGGCATATGAGAACTTTGATAAAAAGTACCCAGAGAGAGAGAGTGCAGGAGGCATTCCCGACATGATCAGGTGAGCCCCGCAGTCACTCTGGGCTGAAGCGACTGCGAGAAAACTCCCGCAGCGCCTCTTATTTTCTAGAATTAATATGAGTACATGACGCAATTGAATGTCCAGCGACAAACAATTTTATAGCGAGAGAAATGGCTGAGCTGTGTTATTGCGGTTATTAATATATGTTTAGGTTATCAGATAAAGATTGGTGCGTTCCTGTTGAGGAGTGGAGAGTGTAATTTTATTTTAGAGTTAATTTTGGAAGAAAAGTTGGGTAATATGGGGTTTCCAGTAAAGTTTGGAGTCTAGAACAAGTCCAAGGTAAGTAGTGGAGTTTTTTTTATTGGGATTTGGTAGCCAAAAAAAGATAGAATGAATGAGTTAAGGGGACGTTTGGTTTTTTAGGGTGAATTGAACTATTGCAGATTTGGAAGGGTTTATGCCGACCCTCCAGTTTTTCGCCCAGATTTCTAGGTCACCCGAGGTGAAGGAAGAGGTTTGGTGGAGGATAGCTAGAGACATGAGGGTCTTGTAAAATTAGTATTAGAGAGAAGTGTGTGGGGTAAAAGGAGGCCAAGGATGGAAGGGAGGATGTGGTAGCTATGTAGAAATGAAAAGGCTCGTGCAGTTTTATAACAATACCACAACAACAAGACAACAAATCTAATATAAATGAATAATTAACCTGACAAATGGTTTGAAACATCCTTTCTTTTTTGTTAGAATATTTATTCGGCCGAGGGAATCGTCGAGTGAAGACTATAAATTGCTTAATTTTGTTAAACATCTTCCTGTTTAATTAAAAAAAATTCTGAGATGAAGTTTAATAATAATATAAATAAAAATACTCCCAAAATAAGTCAGCAAATAAATTTAACTAGTATTTAATTAATATAAATAGAATGTTTCGTCCATCTTTGTGGACTTCTTGAGGTAACTATACAAAGAAATATATAAAATCAATATTAATTTTGTTAAATTATGAAGTGTTATTTTAAATAAAGTAAAATAAATAACAGACATTTTTTAATTGATTAACTAAGGTCTTCCTCGTTGCAATTTCCTTCCTCCCTCTAATCTCTTCCGATCCACAACCTCCCTTGCGTAGACTCAAGTCTTCCGTTTCGTAATCTCCTCTGCCTAAATTCCAATAATCTGTCCATCGATCTCACTCGAAATCTTTCATCGTCTTCATCATCCGGATTTATGTCCCGCGTGGTCTTTGACCTCCCTCGAGGTACCGCGGCATTCTTCACTGCTCTGAGAATTTAGAACTATCATCAAGCCCTGAATCCATCTTTTCCACGGCCTACCTCGTCTACTCTCGCCCTTCCACTTGCTCATAATTTTATAGGACCATAAATTCTCCGTACAATTTTACGATCTAATACACGTAAAGCAGTCCCATTGGCTGCTGACTCTCCTCTTCCTTCTTCTCTGACATAATCTACCATTTTCGGCAGTGGATTACAAAAGAACTCTTCTCTGAATTTCTCAAGAGTTCAACCCGAAGCGCTGTGATCCGTCTTAACGGCAACTACAGAAAAAAAATGTTTAACATGTTTTCAAAACAACTGTGATTAAATAAACTGTACACAAGATGCTATTTTATTAAACCAAAAACATACATAAAATTTCAATACATATATATTTCATGGAGTCTAACGTTAAAGATTAATTAAATAGTAATAAATTTAATTGATGAATTATTGGCCGTCTCTTTATTCACTTAAACTTTAAATCAGAATATTATCATTGTTTCCAAATTGTAGTAATTTTGACTGAAAATAGAAATAAGTATATTGGATTTGGGGTATAAAAAATTAATTTTAGTTCATTTTTTTACCAAAAAAGCATTAAAATAGTTAATAAATACGGCCAAATAAGTCAAAAAATAAATGTAATTAATATTTAATAATATTAAAAACTCTAGAAATCATACTGCAAGGAGAAGAAATAAAAACCCTACGCTTCGCCGACGATATTGTAGTATTAGGGGAATCAGAAGATGACTTGGAAACCATAACAAATGGCATGAACGTGGCTATTGAGAAAGAGTTCAATATGAGGAATAACAGGGGAATAACAAAGGCTGTTAGATTGTGAAAGGATATTTTGAAGGAAGGTAAAGGAAATCTGCTACTTGGGAAACATAATAACTAGAGTAGGATAGCAACAGGCAAAGAAGAGGAATTTTCTTGCCGCTAGTTGATGTACGAATATTACGAAATGTTGGTATGGAGTGTGGCTTTCTACGGGTGCGAAACGTGGACGATAGGCAGGGAAAAAAAAATAGAAACTTTCGAAATGTGGTGCTATAGAGATGGGTGGATAAAGTAACGAACCAGGAAATTATAAGAAGTATAGGGAAATAGAGAAGAATATGGAGGAGTTTGAAGGATAGGTTAATAGGCCACGTTTTGAGACCAGAGAGTCTTTTAAAATTAGCATCAGAGGGAAGTGAACAGAAGAGGGAGGTAAGGATGGAATACGCTATTAGGCAGATTAGAAGGGATGTGGAATATGCCAGCTATATGTCAATATGAAAAGGCTTGCGGATGATAGGTTGGTATGAATTAGACGAGTCTCAAATCAACTGATTAATGTCGAATTAATTTATTTTCAGGGCTAATGTAAATAAATACCGGGCCAACGTCGAACACCCAGTATGGAGCTACTCCAAAGTAATTTTCCTTACATGGGCGTGTCACGCTCGTTTCCTCATTGTGTGCGTAGGAAATTGACAAGTGGCACAAGATAAGCGGTGATATGAACAAAAGCTCCACACAGCTTCCCGTGGTTTTTGGTTGCTGCGAATTAGAAGCTTACACGAGCTACGCCGGGAGCGAATTTGAACTTTCATTACGCGGTTTGCGTGTGTGCTTTGACTAGTCTCGATAACTCGTTACGCAAGCGGCTTCTTTGTCTCTCTCTCTCTCTAAAAAAAAGGAAAAGGGTGAGAAAACAAAATAAAAGGCAAGAGAGAAGAATCTGTGAGGCGTCCTTCCAAGGCGAAGGACGAGAGTGCAGTTTTTTAACGTCATATTGCCAAGGACGAGCTTGCAAGACTAACATCACGTCCACGGGGAAAATGGACATTACCGTATATTAGAATGCGAATTAGGGGACAACCAATTTGATTTTAGGAAGAATGAAGGGACAAGAAGCAGCAATATTGACTTTGCGACTAATTTTAGAAGTCGTGATAAGAAAAAAAACGGCCTACGTTCATGGCATTTGTACATTTAGAAAAAGCGTTTGATAATGTGAAGTGGAACACTTAAGGATTTTGAAGAGCACTGGAATAAAATTTCGAGAAAGGAGGCTTATACATAACCTCTGCCGAAGACAGGCAACAGTAATTAGAATACAAAACCAAGAACAGAAAACCGTAATCAAGAAATGAGTAAGACAAGGATGATGCAGTCTGTCGCTCAAGCTGTTTAACTTATATATAGAACAGGCGATGAAGAAAGTTAAAAGGGAATATGGAAAAGAATAAATAGAAACATTACGCTTTTCCGACAATTTTGTAGTTTTTAGGGGAATCAGAAGAAGACTTGGAAACCATAATAAAAATCATGAACGGAGTCCTAGAGAAAGAGTTCAATATGAAGATTAATATAGGAAAAACCAAGGTAATGGAGTCTAGTTTGGGAAACAGTGGAATGAAAAAGGCTGTCAAATTTAAAAGGGATATTTTGACGGAAGTTAAATAATTCTGCTACTTGGGAAGTGTAATAAATGGTAGAAGAATATTAGACATAAAGAATAGGATAGCAGAGGCAAGGAAGGTTTTCGCGAAAAGAAAGGAATTTACTTACGGGTAATATAAGATTAAATATTAGGAAATCGTTGCTAAAACTGGTCGTATGAAGCGTGGCGTTATATGCGTTCGAAACGAGGACGATAGGAGCTGGGCAAAGGAGAAGAATAGAAGCCTTTGAATTGTGGTGCTATAGGAGAATGAGATGATGGGGTGGATAGAATCACTAACGAGGAAGTTCTAAACAGAATAGGGGGAAAGGCGAACAATATGGACGCTTTCACTAATCCTATTCCATCAGTGTGTAAACGATAAAACTAGAATTTTTATCAATAAAATACAAAGAAACGATTTTTTACGGCTCGGTGAAATTTTAATAACATTTTTATTTAATGAGCTGAAGAAGGGTCACGAAAGTTGGGAAGGAAAACGTTTTATTACCATATAATTTTGTGATTTAAGTTTAAAATTAATTTAAAAAGGTGGCCAATAAATCCACAAATTCCTTTTATGTAAATAGTTCGTCCTGAAGAAGTCCACAAAGCTGAGTGAAACGTAATATTTGTATTAATGAAACATTTTATAAATTAAAAATTCTTCTGAATTTCGGCCGTTATTTGTATTTTATTTACAATATTACGTCAGATTAATTTTATTACTTTCATCACTTATGAATTTATGTATCATTTATTGTTTAGGAGAATGATAAATAAATATTAATGCTAAATACTTGAAAAACGATTAAATAATTTGTTATTAAATATTTCGTAAATATCGTAAAATATGGTTTTATGCGCAGTTGTTCAACTAAGCTGCTGAGAGAGGGAAAATAGTCAGGTGGTTTTGACACATCTGAAACTTTCCTCACGACGATAAGATTATTTAGATAACGAAAACTCGATTGTCACCTCCATGCGAAGAAGAAAAATTGTGAAGAGACTTTGGTCGACGACAAGTAATTTGATTTATGAAGCTAAAGTCAATAAGTAATTTTCCTCTTGTGCTGTTCTCTTCCTGCACTGAGTCACGTCCACCTTGTGGCGTTTCACCAAACACAAACCTTCACTGGGCTGTGATTGTAACGTTGCCACATAAATAACTGTAAGCGTTATTGCATCTGGAATGAATGCCATTTCTATGCCCGTCGACATTTGCACCACGCTAATTTCTGTAGATGAAATTAGAGAGGGATGATGAAAGGTGACGAATAAGTAACACTTGAATTGCTATCTATAGTGGAAGAACGTTGGTGCTTATAGATGCGGACAGCTCAGATCTATTAGCCTGCAAAATATTAACAAAAATAGTATATAGGAGCATGGAACTGTTAGGATTTAGTAAGAATGCAGGGACAATAGAGGGACATTGTTGACTCGGATAGAAGACTGGATAAGAAGAAACAAGCCTACGCTCACGGCAATCAATGGCAGATTTAGTAAAAACGCTTTCATAATGTTAACTGGAACAAACTTCCAGGAAGTTTGAAGCGGACAGGAGAGAAGAGTTATCCATAACCTCTACAGATGGCAGTCAGCAGTAATTAGAATTGAAGGGCAAGGAAAGAAAGCAGAAATAGGAATATGGGAAAGTAATCAGACTCCAAAGGGGAGAAATAAAAACCCTTTTAGGTTTGCTGATGATATTGTAGTATTAGGGGAGTCAGAACAGGACTTGGAAATGGCATGAAAGTGATCCTGGAGGAAGAGTACAACATGAGGATTAATGGAGGGAAAACAAAGGTAATGGAGTGTAGTAGGGGAAACAGTGGAATAACAAAGGCTGTTAGATTGGGAAGGGATATTTTGACGGAAGTTAAGAAATTCTGCTACTTGGGAAGCGCAATAACTAGAGTAGGATAGCAGCAGGCGGGGAAGACGAATTTACTTACTGGTAATATAAGTGGCGAACATTAGGAAATCGTTGCTAAAAAAATGGAAAGTTAAAACTGAATATGGAAAAGGAACCATACTGCAAGGGGAAGAAATAAAAACCCTACGCTTTGACCATGATATTGTAGTATTAGGGGAGTCAAGAAGACTTAGAAACTATAATGAACGTGGTCCTGGAGAATGAGTTCAATACGACGATTAATAGAGGGAAAACCAAGGTAATGGATTGTAGTAAGCGAAACAGTGGAATAACAAAGGCTGTTAGATTCGGAAGGGATATTTTGAAGGAAGTTAAGTAAATCTGACTTTTAGCCACCTTTGCGTATTTTTTTTTACAATAACAATTCAGATTAATTTAACTTCTGTATTTATTTGAAATAATTTAACGTTCCGTCGCCACAGTTGGAGATTTCTTCAGGTGTTAAATTTTGACGAAAGGAAAAAAAAACTGTCTAAACATTTCGCTAAGAATTTTATAAGACTACCAACGGTTATAAAGGCGGTCAAGATTGGAGTTTTACACGTTTGGCATAGTTTTTATTTCATCAAAAAATTTCAAACTTTAACTCCTGTGAAGAAGTCCCCAAGTGCTGTCACGAAACATCGTCTATTCTAAATAAAAACTGTCTGAAAAATTGGGCGATATTATGTGAATATCACACGTTAATAATAATATTATAAGAGTAATATTGCACAGTCTTGTCGTTTGGATTTGGGGGAGGGGGGAGAGGAAGAGGGGGCAGGCTACTACAGGAGGGTGATCCTGAAACAATCAACTCCGCTTTAATACCGTAGGAAGGGAATTGAAAAAGGGAAACGTGGAAAGCAGAGCAAGGTAGCCAAGGGCTATAGTTTAAGGATCCTACCCTCGCGGTGATTCACCTAAAACCTAGAAAACCTGTATCAGGTATGACGGGCTATTAGGTACTATTGTCTCGCCCTTCAGAATCACAGGAGAGGAGACGAAAACTAATAAATACTCTTTCTACATATAATTAGTTACAATATCGGTCTGCTTGGGTTAAATAAATAAATAGTTCGACAGGCTATACTTCAGTATAGTAACCTAGTCCGGTATGTTTTAAACTGTAGAAATACAAGATAAATTTACGTAATTAAAATTTTCTGTTGTATTTTTAGAGGCTGAAACTGACCTGATAAGGACCGAAACGTCGTGTACAACTTTTGTTAAACATATGTTTATACTTAATTTCTCATTACGTATCGGCTGTTGTATTTATTTACTTATACATAAAAGTTTGAAACATAATGCGTAATTTTAGCTATTAAGTTGTTGACAGTTGATAAAAATATATTCTACATTATTTCTCAATAAAATAATCTTTTTTTCTCCTATCGCTGGGCTTACCACTTGAAATTATCTTGGAAGAATATTATCTTCAGATTAATCACTGATGATAAATATCAAATGATGAAACAATAGCCGCAAACAGAACGTTCATTTACTCATAAAAGCAAGCGAACGTTTCAGAAATATTTACCGAAAGCCAATCCAATAAACTTAACTTACAAGCGGCAATTTTTACCGTCTCTTCTAATTGTATGACCGATATGATGAAAAAAAAGTGCGTAAATACAGTACAAAAACATTTTAAGTAGTTAAAAAAATATTCATACCCGTTACTTTTCGCTCCCTGTGTAGGTTTTTATCAAACAATGGGTCGTTTAGAACTGGATATAAACGGAAGCTGATTAGTACAAAGAAGATACGAGTCAGAGGTTACACAAGAGTAAGTCATAGATACTGTCAAAGAATCACGATTAATGTTATTTTCATTGCATATTAAATGTAAATAAATCGTTTACGGGTAATTAATTTACTAAAATAATAATAATAAAAAGATTTAGTTTAAAACAACGTTTGGGCCGCTTTTTTAACTTTATTAATATATTCTATTTTTTTACAATTAATTAAGTAGAAAAAATTTTCAACCCCCGAATCTTCGCGTGATATTTTCTAAATTTTGATAAATTATGTTAGATTTAAAGATGACGGAATCTTCACATTCTTTAAAGTAGCCAATTTAATATCAATATTATTTGATGAAGTCAATAAATTAGTTTATAAAATCAGATACGACGTAATGGATGTCAATGGGATTTTCAGTTGTTTAATTTTTTTTGTTTTTTGTCTGAATTTATGATTCCCTTTCTTTCTCGTATTAGTTAGTTAAATCCCTGACAGAGGAACCACGAACTGAAATGTAGCGAATTTCCACAAACCATAGACATTAACTGAAATAAACGTCGAATACCGAGAAAAGTCAAATTGACTACTGATGAAATTTAGAAAAATAAATGACGTGTGTTCACACCGTGGATCACCTGCGAGTAAAGAAAATTAATCATTCGTCTTAGTTTCTGGTTGGTCGGTATTGCCAACGTTAGCATAGATTTTATCAACAGAACTAGGAATTCATCCTCTGGACAAACGATGGTGGGAAAATTATAAGAGGAAGGGGGAAAAAAAATCATATATTTTTAATTTTACTATTTTTTATTGTTCGGGTGAGTGCATTACAACTGTACTTCAACAGAGCTTCCTCGATTCCAGGTTGTTGTTTCTCCCTGAAAAATGACAAAAGCGTACAGTATTAACAACAAACAAAAACAAGGAATTACAATTAAAATTAATAACATGAATAATAATAATAAGTCAGAAAAATATTTCATTGCTATTTGATTAATTCATGTGCTACGTTTCATCCAACTATGTGGGCTTCTTCGGGTAACTACGCACACTCTTAGAGTATGTCCAAGGTCTTCGATCCTAGGAAATGCACCTCCAAAAATAGGTAAAGCTGCCCTTTGAAAAAGCAGAAATAGTACGAGGCATCCCCAAAGGAGAGCCCCGCAGTGTCAATCTGGGGGGGGGGGGAAATACCTGCGAGAGAAAACGCCCACAGGCATCTTATGGCTTACCAAACGGTCGTTGAATTTATCTTGTCTATATAAATGAAAGGCAATAAATATATGCGAACGAATCTATTCAAACACACACTGCGACTTATGTTTGCCCTTAGGCGTTCCTATACACCATTTCATCCGATTGTCGTGAAATATTTTCTTTTTTTTTTGGTTTGCGCTGATCACCCCAAAGAAGGTTTCTGTCGATCGTTTCAAGACTAAGGTTCCTTCCTTCCCACCCCTTTCAGGCCAAAAAAAAGCAGGTCCCACCACTCCTATCATCTGCTCGGCGACTCCATGTTTCTCCCCTAATATTCCCTACACAATTCATCCGATTGCCATGAATTTTTTTTTTATAACTCGCAATGTGTTGAAGCCGGTAGCTAAAATTTTTTTTAAAAAAAGCAATGCCTGGGGAAGTTGTCTCTCGGAGGCATTTCCGCCTCAGAGTGATCTGCGGGGCTCACCTGATTATGTCGGGAATGCCTCGTACTCCTTTTCTTTTTTTTTTTTAAAAAAAAGGTTCTCACATGCCGAGGCACCTTCACCTATTTTAGGAGGTGTATGTACTGGGGTCTAAGACCTTGGTCATATGGTAAGAGTTGTTGTCCACGCTGATCTCAGTGGATCAGTCGGCCAACAACTGCCTCTCTGAAACTGGTGGAGACACGGAGAAGGGAATGCTGCGACTCTCCGTCATCCGGAAGGACGTGAGAATAGTACCCAATGTCCACCCGACCTATTTGAAGCAGGTTTTCTAGGGGTTTTTCCCTCCCTGCATCTCTTTAGGTGAAACACCATGAGGGTCGGATCCTTCAACTATAGCCCAGAGGCCCCTAGTCTAGTCAACCCTTGACTATTCCCTTTTCAATTCCCTTCCTATGCTATTAGAGTGGAGTTGCCTGATTCAGGATCACCCTCATGTAGCCTGTTAACCCCTCCCCCCTCCCCCCCTACTCCCCCCAAAAAAATGCTTAAGTCTTATTTATAATTAGATGTTTCTGATCAATGCAGTTTAAAGGTGTATAAGGAAATATAAGATTCGGCGTGATAAATGATTCCAAATATAAAAAAAAAAATTGGTGAAAATTTTTCTTTACCAAAAGCGGTTGTTGAGGTCGCTGCTTCTTTCTCGGCGGTTTGTCGATAACAATGTAGTGAAATCCTACTGCTACGGACGTGACTCGGGGCTGTAGTTAGAGTCTGCAGTGATCGTAGAAGTCTCCTTTTGCGGGGGGATGTTCTACGTCATGGAAGCTGATTCTACTTTTGCGTGATGGTCGACGGAAGAGCGAGAGATGTCTTCCTCATGCCTGCTGTTCGTCTAGAGAAACCTGCTTGTATGACCAAAATTTTTTATAACACAGGACACCGGTAAGTAAAAAAAGTAAGAGTAAAATGAGGCCAAAAGCAGTTCCACATAGATAATAAGCGAGTCTTAATGTATATCCTGCAGCCGCTGGAGAGTTCTCTTCGGTTGTTGTCGTCGTCGTCGTCGTCGTTGTTGTTGTTGAGGAACGTGTCTCCAGGGACGCTGTGTTTCGCATCAGGTCCTTCGCCTCGTCTCCTTTTCTGCCGACCGTGGTTGGAGTCGCCGCTTCTGACGGACAAATCTCCGCCGTCAGGTCAGTTTGTTCCTTAATTTTCTGCAGGCTCTGAAACACAGTCTGCTGGTAACAGTCGGCGTCGGCGGGTTTCCCGAATATCAGCTTTTCCAACTTGCGAAGTGACCTGATGGCGTCGTGACGGAATTTGACGACGGCGTTCCCTTCGAAACTCAGGTATCTGACGTTCGTCATCAGGCTGAAGGACGTGTCGGTAAAGTGGTTAATTTTTGTGTGACCTGCGTGGAGTTTGCTGAGGGAATGCGACTGGAGAATCGGCAATCCGGCGGGAACGGCGAGAGGGTTTCCCTGGAGGTAGACGACGTCCAGACGGTAGTTGTCCTCGAAGACTCCCCAGTGGAGGGTCTTGAGCTGGTTGAAGGACAGGTCGACCATGGTCAGGTTTACCAAGGGCCTGAAGGCGCCTCTCTCCACCGTCGTGATGTTGCTGTGAGCCGCCAGGAAGACGCGGACCTCGTTCCATCGGCGGAAAAATTTGTTGTCGATGACCGTGAATCTGCTGTAGCTGACGTCGACGCGGTTCACGTTCGAACCGACGTTTGAGGGTAGCTCAGTCAGATCTTGGCATCGGAATGAAGACGCGGTTTCTCTGCAGGTCGCCGATGACAATCCACCACGCAAAAGGAAGACCTCGAACAACGTAATTAGGAAGAGTAGGCTCTGAAACACACACACACACATACGAATTAAAAATATACGTAATATGTGGTTCAATAAGTAATGCCTCTCTTTTACCTGTAAACACAAATAAATGCCATAAACCCACAAAATTTATGATTAATTTTTGAAGGGAGGCGCTGCGGGAGTTTGTTTTCTCGTAGACGCTTCAGCCCAGAGTGTGACTGCGGGGCTTACCACCTGATCATGTCGGGGATGCCTCCTGCACTCTCTCTGGGTATTTTTTTTATCAATGTTCTCATAATATGCCGAGACACCTTCACCTATTTTAGGAGGTATATGTACTGACTGGGGTCAAAGACCTTGGGCATATGGCAAGAGTTGTCCACGCTGATCCCATTGGATCAGTCGGCCAACTGCCTCCTGAAACTGGTGGAGACACGGAGAAGGGAATGCTGCTGCGTCCCCCACACAGCAAACTCGTCTCCCGTCATTCGTAAGGAAGGGCGTGAGAATAGTAACCCCAATGCCCCCCGACCTACCTGATGCAGGTTTTCTAGGGTTTTCCCTGCATCATCTCTTAAGGTGAACCACCGCGATGGTAGGATCCTTAAACTTCTCAAAAGTTTGGCGCTCAGTTATCTGTCTGATGAATAAAACATCTCTACATGTATGTGTATATATCTACAGAAATTTAGGTAAAAATATTTGTCATTTAAGGCCTTTGGATTTTCAATTACACTGGATGGAGGATGAAAGTATAAGAGAAAGGAGAAGATTGGATGAATATTTTGACACATAAATATAATTAATTACCCAGCTGAAGAATAAATATTCTCTCTGCAAAAATATTTCCTTTTATTAAATAGGTTAGGTCTTTGGTGGATTGTTAGTTACTTCGGAATAAAGGAGAAACTGGAAAGCAAACCTCAGAATCTTATATCTGTGATGATAAGATATCTCTCCAAATATATATATATATATATACCTACATAAATTTAAGTAAAAATATTTGTCAGGTAAGGTAAGAGCACATGGATGAAATAGGGAGGAAGGAGACTTTTCCACCATAACCTCTACACACAGCAGTAATTAGAATTGAATATCAAGAAAAGAAAGCAGAAATTAAGAAAGAAGTAAGACAAGGAGGATGTAGTAGTCTGTCGCCAATGCTGCTTAACTTATATATAGAACAGGGGATGGTGAAAGTTAATTGCCCGACCTACCTGATGCAGGTTTTCTAGGGTTTTCCCTGCATCATCTCTTTAGGTGAAACACCATGAGGGTCGGATCCTTAAACCATAGCCCGGGGGCCCTAGTCAAATCCTTGCTATGCTACCTTGCTCTACCTTCCGCATCCCCCCCCTTCCTATGCTATTAAAGGGGAGTTGCCTGTTTCAGGATCACCCTCATGTAGCCTGTTACCCCTCCCCCCAAAAAAAATTATTAATTTTTCACTTTCCATTACAGTCTACAGTCCTTTTTTTATCCGCGGCTTTTGTCCACCTTTTAACAAATACATTTATTCCACTGCGGTAAAAAAAAGACGTTTTCATGTTTGCGATTTGTGAATTTTGAGGTTAATATGAGCTTCAGAGATATTAATTTCTAATTTACATTCTTCCTGCAATTCCAGAACGTCTCCGTACAAAGTGTATTTAATCGACACAAGAAGAAGAAGTTCAATAAATCAATAATAATCTGACAATTAATTAATTATACAAATAAAAAATAAAAATATATAGACGTTCCTTTGGCGGTCGCTGCTATCGTAGGACTGAATATGTGAGCAAAAAAAATTAAATTAAATTAACATTTAGTTGTTATAAATACAACGTTTCTTCCCATATTCGAGAACTTCTTCTGGTAACTAAACAAATTTTTTAAAAAAGTTGTAATTTGTGAGTTGTTAAAAATGTAAAAAGTATTTTTTTAACTAAATAAATAAAAAAACACGGGAATAAAGGATAAACACATAAAACAGTGAATACCACAAAATAATTTAATACGGAAAGTAAAGCATGACGTTTCAAAAATCAATTTTCTGACAATAATAAAAACTTACTCCGGCCGCGACCACCAAATTACTCACAATGTAATTCAAAGATGGGTGAAACGTATTTTTTATTATTTATTTTAAACTAAATGTCAATCAAATTTGTTTGCTGACATATTTGACCGCCGCATTTCTTTTTAATTTTACACGACGTTTCGTTCTTTTATATGGTGTCCCATTCAGGTGTACAAGTGTATAAGAAAATAAATTAAGTCTTCTGAATTTATTTCCTTCCAATTAATTATAACATTTTTAAAAAAGAAATTTAAAAATGCCAGTTTGCATGCATCTACGCATAATGTAACCGTAAAAAAAATATTGTACTCACCGACGTGTTGGAAATTTAATTTATTTATTTTTTCAAATAATGCCAGAAAAAAATGTAAACTATTAATCCTGAGAAAAAGTTTTGAAAAGGAAAAGAAGATATAGAAAAGTTTTAAAAAGGTCTGTGTTATTTTACAATTAAAAATTAAAATAATTAACTGTTACTAAATTTGTTAGGAATAACTTCTTTCAAACGGTTTGTATAATTTTATAGGATAAAATAATCCTACAAGAGTATATCTTTACACTGGGGTAATTTATTTTGTAGCCTAAGTCGATGGTGAGATTATGTTATCACAATGTGGGAGATAATATCTCCATCATCACATATCTTTGTTTATCACAAAGAAAAACGCAGTGCCAAAGATTGCATGCTGACGTGAATAATATCTTTGTTCCTTTGTCTGCAAAAAAAGAAAAACCAAAGTTCACGTTAGTCTAATCTCCCATTTCAGATAAGAGGAATCGTCCAAGGTACAAGTTTCTTCATCTTTGATCGCAAAAGAACAATTTCTAAGTAATGAGATAAGAATTATCAAAGGTATGGCGGCTTTAGATTATCATTAATCCCGTGACATTAATAAGTTCCCTTTCGACCAATAGGAATACTTCACTGTTGACATATTATTATATTGAGGATTTTTTGAAACGTTTTGTAAATTTCCGAACCGAACTTGGCCAGTTTTGAAAAAAAAAATTCATCGTTAAACACGCGAAATGAAAATCGGAAAGTGTGCCAAAACAGTAAACAGTCAACAATTTTTTTCTTAATAAGAGAGAATTCAAAGTTAATTCGCATATTCTATACATTTTCAACGATCTAAATTCAGTAAGAATATTGAGAGGCGGGATTCCCTGATTTAAGGAGGCGCCCAAGTTGTCGCCTAAAAACCGTACCTGCCTGCAAACTGGGGGGAGCGTTTAAAGTTGTTGTGCACGCCACGGGACAATAACCCCCGAAAATGCGAATTTCTTTCGTCAGCGCATAAATTCCGCGCTTGGCAAAATATGAAAGAAAGAAAATAATAAGGTTGGTTGAGACATGACGCGTGGGGTGGCCTTTTACCCTTAGAGAAAGGGGGAAATAGAAGAGGTGAGAAGGCGAAAAATCAGTCATTGTCAATCGGGAGTTGAAAAACAATGAGTAGGGAGGCGAGCAGAAGATGAGGTGAGCACCGTTGCTCTAGAAGGAGCTGTAAGGAAGAGTGGGAAAGAAGGCGGGAACTTCGGACTTGCTTAGGGCAATACACAACAACCCGACCTGGAAGACGGTAGAAGAATGAGAGTGGAAGAAAGGAAAAATTAACTACGCAAAAAAGTCCGGAATCTCCTAGAAGATGGAACAAGTTCGTCACGAACGTAAAATCTCTGCTGCAATTTTTTGAGAAACCCCTTTGAAATTTAAAGCAATCATCATCTCCTTTAATAAACATATATTTGTAAATAATCCTCTGGACCCAATAAGAAATTGTTTGATATATATATATATATATATATATATAATTATTATATCCCTTAAAAAACGCAAATAATTTCTTAAATAACTAAGCCCCACTCCCCCCCAAGTGTATATTTGATAAAATAATGCCTTTGTCTGCTAAAATAAATTGTCATAGCTCACCTTTGAGGTGATAAGATAAGAAAAAGGTTTACACCGTTTAAGAAGTACAAAATAAGTATTTGCATCAACATCTGCATAAATTTGGTGGAACCTGGCAACTGTTTTATTTGTAAATTAAAAACTTTGTGTGTGTTTCCTTGATTCTCTTCAACTTTTTTTCCCCCCCTATTAGTTGTATGGTATTTTATTTGGTGGCTTCATCTTAGGTTTTTTTTGTTGAATTTTTAACCAACAGAGAAACGGCTTGATCTTTTTTTTGGGTATGTTTCGAACCAATTCAAAGTGAAATATAGAAAAACAAAAAAAAGGACAGATGTTGGCAAATTCTCATTCCTAAATAGGGACCATTCAACGACGACTGTGGAATAATTTACCTGTGTGGCAGGGGTGGAGGAGTGTTTGGAGGAGGAAGGAAATCCTCTTCAAGAAAAAATAAATTTAGGTCAAATCTGAAAAAAAGGTGTGAAGTGAAGTGGATGATATTTTTTTTAATATAAATGTGTTTCCGAATATAAAAAAAACCTAAAGTGAAGTGAAGTGTTTCTCTTTCAGGGCATCCACAGAACATGTTTATCATCTTTCTTTAGTTTATAATTATGTATATTTAATTATGTATCTGCCACCAGGGGGGGGACTTGCGCACAATTGTAGAGATTATTAGCAAATAAAATACAATACATTATTTTAAGAGACATTCGTGACGACTGTAGTCGGAAAAAAACTGAATTAATACTTGTTACAATGTTTTTGCTAAGTGATAATTAAAAAAAAAACAAATTAAGCAAAAAAAAAAGAGTTGAAGTGATCTTTTGTAGGTTTAATTATACTGATGTGATAAGGCTGCTGGTGAGTTCCGAGGAAGTAAAAAATTGACAGATGACGTCAGACTTACCATGCTGAAGTTTGTGTTGTATGCACTGAAGATGAAAGGCGCCGGTCACATTTATATACCGCTCCGTTATCAACTTCTACGTGATAAGATAGTGTTATTTTCCACTGTAAAGGGTTTAAATTCGATCGATTACGCAGAACCTTGTTCTTGGGTCTGATAATTTCTTCTTCTTCTTCAATTAGCAACGGTGTGTCAGGGTCACCTTGCGGACATTGTTGGGCGTTGATGATAGAGAGGAAGAATAGAATGTAGTGCACCCACAAATAATAATATTTTTTTTTAGCTAAACTTAAGGAATCGGGAATAGTTAATCGCTTAATTGAATGGATTAGGGAATTTTTTTTTAGAACAATCGCCCGGGTAAATGACGAACACTGTCCGATCCTGTATAAAAATGACATCCGGTGTACCGCAGGGAACTGTAATCGGGGCCAATAATGTTCATGGCTTTTGTTAATGTCGACGGGAATAGATTATAAAATTTAATTTTTTTTTGCCGGACGACTCCATAAGGTTACAAAATTATAGAGAATATATATATATATATATATATATATATATATATATATATGATGAAATCGATCTTCAATCAGATTTAGATAAGATACATCAATGGACAGAAATTAATAATATTTTATGAGAATAAATCCAGAAGATTTTAGTAGAAACGTAATTGAAACCCATACTGAAGAAGACTGTGGCTGATAGATGCGGGACATCGCAGGACAATTAGGTTAGGATCTCACACGTGCAAAAATAATAACGAAAATTGTATATAGGGGGGGGGGATATGACGTCAAATGCCTCCTGCACTCTCTCTCTCTGGGTATTTTTTTTTTATCAAAGTTCTCACATGCCGAGACACCTTCACCTATTTTAGGAGGTATATGAACTGACTGGGGTCAAAGACCTTGGGCATATGGCAAGAGTTGTCCACGCTGATCCCATTGGATCAGTTGGCCAGCTGCCTCCTGAAACTGGTGGAGACACGGAGGAGAAGGGAATGCTGCGTCCCCACAGCAAACTCGTCTCCCGTCATTCACAGGGAAGGGCGTGAGAATAGTACCCAATGCCCCCGACCTACCTGATGCAGGTTTTCTAGGGTTTTCCCTGCATCATCTCTTTAGGTGAAACACCGCGAGGGTAGGATCCTTAAACCATAGCCCCCGGGGGCCCCTAGTTAACCCTTCCTTGGCTACCTTGCTCTTCCTTCCGCATCCCCCCCCCTGTTTTCAATTCCCTTCCTATGCTATTAAAGGGGAGAGTTGCCTGTTTCAGGATCACCCTCATGTAGCCTGTTAACCAAAAAAAAAATAGAATCCGAATTAGGAGACGATCGGTTTAGTTTTAGGAAGAATGTAGGGGACATGGGGAAGAAATATTGACTTTTGCGGCTAATTTTAGAAGTCATGATAAGAAAAAATGTGACCTACGTCCGTGGCATTTGTAGAGTTAGCAAAAGCGTCGTGAACTGGAACGCACTATCAAGGAATTAGAAGAGGACTGGAATAAAATATGGGGGGGAAGGAAGCTTATACATAACCTCAACAGTAAGCAGTCAGCTTTAATTAGAATAGAAGATCGAGAAAATAAAGGAGAAATCAGGAAAGGAGTAAGACAAGGATGATGCAGCAGTCTGTCGCCCCCTCATGCTGTTTAACTTATATATATAGAACAGGCGACGAGGAAAGTTGAAAACGGAATATGGAAAAGGAAGGCATACTGCAAGGGGATGAAATAAAAAACCCTACGCTTTGACCATGATATTGTAGTATTAGGGGAGTCAAGAAGAAGACTTAGAAACGTGGTCCTGGAGAATGAGTTCAATATGACGATTAATAGAGGGGGGAAAACCCAATGTAATGGAGTGTAGTTTGGGAAACAGTGGAATAATAACAAAGGCTCATAAGATTTGAAATGGATATTTTGATGGAAGAAAAATGGGAATTTTGCTACTTGGGGAAGCGCGTAATAACTAGATAAGGACAGCACGAGCAAGGGGGAAAAAAACAGGAATTTACTTACGGGTAATATAAGTGTCAATATTAGGTAATGTTGGTATGGAGTGTGGCTTTATAATGCGTGCGAAACTTGGACGATAGGAGTTGCGCGAAAGGAATAGAAATAAGGAGAAATTCTACGCATTATTTTGGTTTAATTTAAGACTTAAAATTCATAATAATTCATACTTAAATTTAAAATGCGAATTATTAAGAAATAAATTTATCTGACTTGAATTTAGATAATAAGTCATCAATGTATTGAATATATTTAATTTAATTTCATAGACAGTACAATAATTTTTATTGCGTATTTTATTGTCGTAGTCAAAGATTATCATTATTTGAATTTAGTTTCTTTGTAAAAATATGAGTGTTGTGTTTGATTAGTTGTCGTTATATATATATTATATATATATATTTATATGGTGTTAAGAATAAATGTCCAAATAAGTGTCCTCGACTTTTTTTTTCAAATTTATTATCCGTGCCACATTTTTTTAGTCAAAGATTATCATTATTTGAATTAGTTTCGTTGTAAAAATATGAGTGTTGTTTGATTAGTTGTCGTTAAATATATATATATATATATATGGTGTTAAGAATAAATGTCCAAATAAGTGTCCTCGACATTTTTTTTTCTCAAATTTATTATCCGTGCCACATTTTTTTTATGAAGGTTAGTGACGATCACAACATATTGATATATATATATATCACAGTAATGATGTATTTTGTAGAAAGATAGGAACGGAAAAATGGTCTACCGGACCAGGGACTAAAACCCGGGACCTGCCGATTTCTAGCCGGGCGGGTGCTCTACCAACTGAGCTAATCCGAGTCGACGTCCAAGGACCGATTCACTCCCCTAAACCTAGGCTAGGTCTCACCTGCCAATTCAAAATTATAGCCTAATGTGGAAGTGGAAATGCTTCCGGTTGACATTTTTCCCCATTCTTATCTTTTCTACAAAATTGACTATATGTTTTACAGAGCTTCATTTGCAGTATTTACACTTCCTTTGAGTAATGATGTGTTTTATTATCTCTCATGTAATTTACAAACTTAAAAATGGGGTCTGTTTTCATCAAAATCCGGCCCTGATTGTGTGTGAAACGGTGGATTCAAAGTTTGACATTCAGGGACAAAAATGATCATTCATTCAAGATAATAGTTGTATCGGTGGTCGAATTTAGCCTCTCCAAGTAGCCTAGAACGTGCCGCCTGACCGTCAAGCTGAAGCTGGAGCGCAAGTCTCTGTTGCTGAGGACGAAGAAGAGGAAGAGGACGAGGCCTTGCGGCGTGGCTGAGATGCAGAAGACGTAGGCCAAGAAGCGGCTGCCCGAGGGAACGCCGAACACCCAGGGCAGGCCGAGGAGGAAGAAGAGCATGACGCACTTGAGGGCCTTGGTTCGCAGCCCGGGGCCGCCGTGTTTGGCCGCCTTGAGGCGCGCGTCCGCCGAGAAGCCGCAGAGCGTCCACACGAGGAAGATGAAGACGCCGGCGTTGGTCAAGGTGGCGACGCCCAGGGGCAGCGTCACGGCCCACAGCAGCGGGGGGCCGCGCGGGAAGCACAGGCCGGGGGCGAAGCGGCCCCCGGGGGCGTAGGCTTGCAGCCCTCGGGCGCCCAGCAAGGCGACGACGGGCAGCGCCGCGGCGGGCCACGCGACCATCACGCAGCGCAGCACCAGGTGCGTGACGCCCACGGAGCCCCGCGTCAGGGTCGTGAAGCGGTACACCTGCAGCACGCCCGCGATCACGCACCACGCCCCCGCCGCCAGCTCCGCGTAGTGCAGCGCCACGCCGACGCCCACGCACGCGGCGGACCACGACCGAGCGGAGCCCCCGCCCCCGTGGGCGGCGGCGGCCACGAACAGGACGTCGCGCAGCGCCACGGCGGCCGTCAAGTGCAGCAGCATCAGCGTCGGCTTGCGCCTGCGCCACTCGCGACACAGCGCCGTGGCGACGACGGTGCCCAGCGCCCCCAACAGCGACGCCGCGCAGCCCACCACGGACACGTACTCGAGGACCTGCTCGTCCACGGCCGTCAACGTGTCCTCCGTGTTCATCACGATTTGCGCGAACGTCGTCAGGTGGTCACAGTGGCAGACGTCGTTCACCTGCACGATTCAACACATCCCGTGAGTGACCCGGCAGCTGACGAGAGAGAGAGGGGGGAGAGGGAGAGAGAGGGAGAGAGAGAGGGAGAGAGGGAGGGAGAGAGAGGGAGAGAGGGGGGAGAGAGGGAGAGCGAGAGGGAGAGAGGGGGAGCGAGAGGGGGAGCGAGAGGGAGAGGGAGGGGGAGAGAGGGGGGGAGAGAGAGGGAGAGGGAGGGAGGGAGAGGGGGGAGGGGGAGAGAGAGAGAGACGCTTGTCGTTACCTGGTCTGCGACCGTCAGGTTGCAGCCGCTGGTGTTCCACCGCCTGGTCTCGAGGTCCCAGAACGCGCATCTTCTGTCAGATACTCGGGCGATCGGCCTGAGGACGACATCGACGTACGGGTCCCGGGCGAAGACCTCAACCACGGGGCTGTTTATCTGAAACATCTCGTCGTGGAACGCGTCGTGACTCTTGTACACCACGAAGGCGACTCGTTGGGGCTTCCTCAGGACCACCGCCGCGGTGACGTCGGCGTTTCGCGCTAGATCCCTGGCGGTGACGCCCTCGGTCACGTTCGACAGTCCGGAATTGTTGTCCTTGATGCCGATGGCTTTCTCAAGGACCAAAGCCGATATCGCGTCTCCGTCGTAGGAGACGTTGGATCCTTTCTTGAGCCGGGCGGAGTTGACCGCTTCTTGGAATTGTCGAAGGGTGACCGCGACGTTGCTGTCGCCCTTGACGGCCGCGTCCAGCTTCTCTATGATGTCCAGCTGCAGGTCTTCTTGAGGAGGAGGCGTGGAACACTCTGCCGAGTGGTCGCACCAAAGCCTCTTCACTCCTGATCCAATTAAAATCGTGTACTTTAGTTTACAATGATCACATCTTGCGTGTTAATTTTACTTGCACTGGCGGGAGTACGAACCCGGTACAAGAGACGCCTCTCTGCAGCCTGACGCGTCGCGTGGGCAGAATCCCGTGGTGTAGACTTTTGTCTTCAACATTAACCCCGTCCACTTGTCGAAGCATTGGCACCAGAAAGCTCCTTTGGCAAAATCGCCTCTGGACTCGGGAAACTTTACGGGAATCTCGTCTTTCGTTGGCTGCTCAGAAATTACATTCGCCTCGATGGTTTTGTTTTCGTAGATTCTGTCCAGTTCCGCCATTATGCACCAACAGTCGTCCAGAAGGTGTCGTTCTGAACTAAAAAGGTGCAACTCGCCGTTCCTGAGCGGGGGAAAAATGTCATGAGGAAAATGAGATTATTTTTAATAATATTGGAACATAACTGAGAAGGTAAACAGTAAGGCTGAGCAGCCGGGAATATAAAATAATTATCAGGTAAGACATAACCTCTTCAGTAAAAGAAAGGCAGCAGTAATTAGAATAGACGATCAAGGAAAAGGAAAGTCGTAATCAAGAGTGAGTAAGGCAAGGATGACGCAGTCTGTCGCCCAAGCTGATTAACTTACATATAGAACAGGGCGATGAAGAAAGTTAAAAGGGGATATATGGAAAAGAAGAAATAAAAACATTACGCTTTTCCGACAATTCTGTAGTATTAGGGGAAATCAGAAGAAGACTTGGGGAACCATAATAAATATGACATGAACGTGGTCCTGGAGGAAGAAGAGTACAATATGAAGATTACTATAGGGATAAAAAACCAAGGTGATGGAGTGTAGTTTGGGAAACAGTAGAAGAACAAAGGGGCCATTAGAGGAATTTACTTACAGGTACAACAAGTGTGAATATTAGGAAATCGTTACTAAAAATGTTCATATGAAGCGTGACGTTATATGGGTGTGCGAAATGTGGGCGAATAGGAGCTCCAGAAAGAAAGGAAAAAAGAATAGAAGAAGCCTTTGAAATGTGGTGCTATGGGCGAATGCTGAAAATCAGAAAGGAGACGACTTATACATAACCTCTTCAGAAAAGAAAGGCAGCAGTAATTAGAATAGAAGATCAAGAAAAGAAAGCGGTAATCAAGAAAGGAGTAAGACAAGGATGATGCAGCAGTCTGTCGTCCCTCATGCTGTTTAACTTATATATATAGAACAGGGCGATGGAGAAAGTTAAAACGAAATATGGTAACAGAGAATCATACTGCAAGGAGAAGAAATAAATACCCTACGCTTTGCCGACGATATTGCAGTATTAGGGGAGTCAGAAGAAGACTTGGGGAACCATATTAAATGGCATGAACGTAGTCCTGGAGAAAGAGTTCAATACGAGGATTAATAGAGGGGAAACCAAGGTAATGGAGTCTAGTTTGGGAAACAGTGGAATAACAAAGGCTGTCAGATTTAAAAGGGATATTTTGACGGAAGTTAAAGAAAATTCTGCTACTTGGGAAGCGTAATAAATAGTGATGTTAGAAGAATATTAGACATAAAGAATAGGATAGCACAGGCAAGGGAAATCCCATGGTAATGGAATGCAGTATGGGAAACATGGGAATAACAAAGGCTGCTAGATTGGGGAAGGGATATTTTCACGGAAGTTAAGGAATTCTGCTACTCGGGAAGCAGCGTAATAACTAGAGTAGGATAGCAACAGGCGAGGAGGAAGAGGAATTTGCTTACTACTAGGTAATATAAGTGGCGAACATTAGGAAAATCGTTGCTAAAAAAAATGTTGGTATGGAGCGTGGCGTTATATGGGGTGCGAAACGTGGACGAATAGGAGTTTGGGGAAAGGAGAAAAGAATAGAAGCCTTTGAAATGTGGTGCTGCAGGAGAATGAGAAAGAAGGGTGGATAGAATCACAAACGAGGAAGTTCTAAACAGAATAGGGGGAAAGAGCGAACAATATGGAGGAGGACGTTGACTAAGAGAAGAAGGGATAGATTAATAGGCCACGTTTTTAAGACACGAGGGTCTTGTAAAATTAGCATGGGGTGGTAAGAACAGAAGAGGTCTTGATGAATAAAGTACGCGATATAATAAATTATTTTGGTCCAGGGTACAAACACATGTTACAGACACTTGAACACACCGCAGCATACAGAACCTTTTTTTCCCCTTCTTTCTTTCTTTCTTTCTTTCTTTCTTTCTTTCTTTCTTTCTTTCTTTCTTTCTTTCTTTCTTTCTTTCTTTCTTTCTTTCTTTCTTTCTTTCTTTCTTTCTTTCTTTCTGCATGGCTCTACAGCCCAATGAGGGCCTGGGCCTACCGAGTCGACTGCGGACTGTCACCTTGGAGTGACAGACACGTGGCCAGCGGCGTAATCGATCCTCCAACAGGAATGCAGAACCTTACCGCTTACAAAATAGGCGCGGCACCGCAGTGATGCCATATTTACACAGAGAGTGTTGAAGATAAAGAGAATAGAAAGATCATATAAAGAACACACCTGTAGTCGGTACCAATCGTAGGCCGGAAAACGTCGTTCTTGTACTTGAAACAGTCGTGCTCCTGTAAACGAAAGAACAACAAGTGCGAGATCTTAAAAATTAGAAAAATATATGTCGCTGTTAATGGTTAATAGGTTACTACTTCATTCCAGAAAGGACATTTAGATTTATTATTATTATTATTCAATCCATTAGTCCTCGGGTGAGGAAATGGGATACGTCAAATATAATATTACAAGAAATATACAAAAAAAAAATTTTCAATTAAGAATTGAAGGACAAAAAGAGGAAAGATAAAATTCAATCTTCAATTTTCAGTCGACGGAGGAGAGGAGGAGAAGGCAGCAGAAGATCGTGCTGAGGTTGTTCCCCGTCGAACATGAAAAAGAAAAAAAAAGTCAGCAGTTAAACTCTAGTAGAATATAGTTGTAAGATAATAGGAGAATTTGATAGCGACACCAGGGAAACTGTTTTAGTCCTTCCTATCTACCAACTCTTTAATACGCTCCATTCATCAACAGAGATTTACAACTATTTATAAATAATTTTTGAACCTTTTTAAAGCTTTTTATTTCTTCCGGGATGATGACATATTTCCTACTGTCAAGATATTTTTGGACGACGATGATGATGATGGTGATGATTAAATTATTTCTTGGTCTTTGTCTTTTGAAAGGAAACTCGACTCTAGTCCTTGGGTTGGTCTGGCGTACAAACCTCGTGAGGCCCCCAGGTAGAAGTGCAGTTCTTGTGAAAGGCGACGGTGCACGGCCCTTGACCGGCGCCCCTCAGCCTCTCGTAGCAGGTGGTCCTGTCGAAGGTCTTGTCTGAGACGAGTCCGTGGCACGAGAGCTGCATGAGGACGCAGCCCGGCCGCGCGTGGCACTCGTCCTCGGAGGCTGTCTCCATGTGCAGCTCCCTGGGCAGCGCCCACAGGGGCAGGAGGAGCTTGGGCGGGACTCTCCCCGAGGGGAATCTCGACGGCACCAAGACGGCCGAGGGACCTCCACTGCGCGCGCACTCGGCCCGACCTTCCTCCCAGGACGTGGACTCGATGGCGGAAATGCACAGGCCGCTGGATGGGTTGAAGCCTTCAGGACAGGCCCACGCCACTCCCGCAAGAAGCGGCAACACGGCGCCCGGAAACATTTCTGCAACAACCGGTAGATACTGCAACAGCAGAGATGAAAACATTTCAACTGCTCGGAAAGAATAAAAATTCACCAACACGGGGAGACTGAACTTTAGGCATAAATCTGAAAAAAAAATTCTCTTTTCTAATTTTTCATATTAACATGCTTATAATATCGAGAAAGAAGGCTTATACATAACCTCTACAGAATACAGTCATCAGTAATTAGAATAGAAGATCAAGAAGAAGAAAAAAGCAAGCCGTAATCAAGACAAGAACGCTGCAGTCTGTTGTCACGCGCCCCAATGCTGTTTAATTTATACACACAACAGGCGACAAAAAAAAATGCTAAAACAGAATATGGAAAAGAAATCATACTGCAAAGGAGAATAAATAGAAACCCCTGCGCCTTCCCGGCGATATTGAACTATTATTGGAATCAGAAAAAGACTTGCATACCATAATAAATGGCATGAACGGAGTCCTGGATAAAGGCTTCAATATGAAAAGCTTGGAATTCCTTACATTTCATTATGAGGAACTTAAAAAAGGGAAGTTCAAAAACAAAGGAGGTGATGGCATACTTATCATCTCTAGTTAGACCAATTTTGGAATATGAGGGGGCACAGGGGCTTGTTGGGATCCTTATAGAATTAATCAAATAGAATCATTAGAGAAAGTTCAGAAAAAAAGGGGGGGCTGCTGCTAATTTTGTGGCAAGTAGGGCCACAGGGGGTCATAGGAAGGAAAAAGTAAAACAGCTAGGTTGGGAGGGAGGTATTGTCAGAAAGGAGTGAGAAAGCAAGACTGCATAAGCTTATAGAGGGGCAAAAACCATGGATTGGGGAATTAGCTATATAGGTAGATGATGGGATCACCAATTCAAAGTGAAATATAGAAAACAAAAAACAAATGTTGGCAAATTCTCATTCCTAAATAGGACCATCAACGACTGTGGAATAATTTACCTGTGGCAGGGGTGTTTGGAGGAAATCCTCTTCAAGAAAATAAATTTAGGTCAATTGTTGAGGAACTGACGCAACTCGGGCCAACAATGTAGTCTGGCGAGACACTGAGGGAGTCGTCATGGGGTAGTGGAAGGAGCAGGTTGTGTCGGCGGGACGACGAGAGAGAGAGAATGACCACGGCCATCCATGCAGATATAATTTTTTCTCATGGAATTAAAAGTATTAAAATCATCTTTTGGTATTTTTTGTGAAAAATACCTGGCGCCCTAAAAGGAATTAGAAATCCTCAAATACGGAGGAACGCCGTATCCGCTACATTTTGGGGAGTCGTCATGGAGTGATTGGAAAAGCAAGGTATTTGACTTCATTGGTTTCGGTCAGGTTAGTTTGTTGTGTCGATTCGCTGCGGAGTGAGTCTTGAGGTGACGTGTGTTAATGCACTCCATTAAATTCACCAAAATTTTCGCAAGTGTTGATTATTTACAATTCTCAATTGGATAACACAACACATTTACGAGGTTAGTTATGTAGCATATTAACGATACTGTGAGAACGTCAGTGCTGCCAATACTCCGCGACACGTAACATAATACGCAAATAATAGCGCATAATTTTTTAAAAGCCGGAAAAATTACAAAACCAAACTGACAGTCATTTATGAAGCCAAAGTTATTTTATCCTTCGGTCATATTTTAAAAGAAGTTAATTTTCGGAACTCACCATGTGGTATTCAGCCCTAAGACTGACCTATCTTGCGCTAGCCTTTACATTTCCTCATAACTAGCACATCCCAAATCCTTCCTATTCTGATTAACGTATTCCATCCTTGGCGTCCCTCTTCTGTTCTTACCACCGGACACACTTCCCTCTGATGCTAATTTTAGCATGTATACATTTAGGCATGGATATGGCTTTGTATTTAATTCTTCTAGAATTTAATCGTGTAGATCGCTTTTTCTGTAGAATAATCTTTCTTAAAACCAAACTGACAGTCACTGAGTAAGTTATTTTTTTTTTGAGGTAAGTGTAGAATCTCTCCAATATGTTAGACATAAGAGGTAAAATTGAAATTGGGCGATTGTTAGAAAAGTCATTTGTCCTCCCTTTCTTAAAAAGAGTGTTGTTACAATTGTGGTTTGCCGTTCATTGCGATTTTGGCTCACCTGAGGAATGCAACAAGGATTCCGCCGCCTTCAACTGTATTTAATTCTTCCATCTCTTATTTCACTTTTTTTTATATATCGAATTAGTATACTATTAGCACAGACGTTTTAAATTTTCAAATGGTGATGAAAGTAAAAAGAGTATGTTCACATACCTCGAGTCAAGAGATCCTGCTGGAAGACTGGTTTCATGTAGACACACACGTCCGTTATCAATGTATAAACCTCAAGTGCTTATTTGGAACCAAATCCAGGAACTTCCGTCGGAATTTATCAAATGGAAATTGCGGTCTCGTTAGTTTCATACTTACCAGCGTAAGAAAAATAAATATATTTTTTATCACAGAAGGAAAAACTAGGTTAAGTAGAGTTCTGATGTCCCTCTTTTGAAATCTTTTCAAGCATTATGGAATTTTTCTTCGATTTTGACTCAGAAAGTTCCGTATCTCAAGTAATTATAAATTATTTTCATTCAGCAATCAGGTAATAAATGTTGGTGCCGTACAGCTTGTTCGATGGCATTTGTTGCAGTTAGTCTCGTGACAAACTGTTGTTCTTTTCCTGTTGCTTTTTGGATAACTGTGGTCAGTTTTTTGGTTAGTGCATCCGGGAAGTACAGGGTGAGTCAAAAGTCGCTCTACACCCTGTTAATCTATAATAACACTTAAATACGACAGCAAAAATGTTAAATGAAACTTCCCTCTGTTAAATTCTTAGGTCTCTTAGTAAATAATAAATTAAATTGGACTGATGATCAGATTAATCATCAATTACTTAAGAAACTCAGCTACAGCTACACATGTTGTGATGCAATGTCCTTCACACCTTCAGTCATCTAAAAACTAGAAAATTAGTATACTTTGCATATTTTCATTCTGTTTTATCATATGGTGTATTATATTTTTTGGGGGCAACTCAGCAGCAGCAGCCATAGATAAGAGATTTATTAGTCAAAAACGTGTTATTAGAGCAATATGTGAGGCAGGTTTCCTCACCAACTTCTTGCAGAACTCTGTTCAAAAAGTTAGGCATTTTCACTTTAACGTGCCAATACATTTATTCATTGATGGATGTTATTTGTAATCACAAATAGGAGGCACTTATTTTTTGAATAATACTGATATTCATCCCTTCAATACAAGGAACAAAAATTATCTGTATAAAAATGTAAAACATTGTCAATTGCAGAGAAAGAAAGGTGTGCATTATCCATCATCTACAGACTGCACACAGCACAGAATTAAACACTTGTCCAATGATAATCAAGGTAAATTTAACACTGAATTACGCTCATTTTTGCTTAGCCACTCTTCCTTCTATTCCATAAAGGAATTTATAGAAGAATCGGAGAAGAGTAATTAATTAGTTTATAATACAAAAATTTGTTATAAGTACATTTATCTTTTATACAATAAAATAATGTAATAAATGTACACCACAGCCCCTGACCCATTCCACATCCTTGAAGCTTAGCTTCATTACAAGGATCTACGGAATATGATTATTATTCAATGCAGGAATATTTCAGTTAGTTATGGGCGCCATATTAAAATCGGCCATCTTGATTTTAAGTCAATTTTTTTTTTAAATGGAAAGAGGGGTCGTGTGATATATCAGATAACACCGGCATTTTCTGACAGGTTCATTCCTGTAAACAGATTTTAAGTAGCAAGTTTTGGTTCAAAAGTTACAACACATTTTGTTTTAAATTACAGACTGGACAGTTCACCACTACTAGCACTGGAATATTCAAGTTTCCCGATGAAGTTAGTGGTGTTAAAATAAATTCCGCCCAACCCAGACTCTCAATTTGTGCGGAATTTATTTTAACACAAATTTATTGTCTGTATTTTGGCCACGTCGGATTTTTAATTTGTTCAAAAAATATGTTAAATTCGTATTACGTTTATATCAGTCAGTTGTTCAATAACGTAATTTGAACTCCCAACTGAAATAATGAACCGTTGTGAGTTAGAAACAATTAATTTGTGGTTCATGTAAATAAATCTCTGTTTAATTTTTTTTTTCTTTTGCTTGTTCGTTTGTTGGTTACATGTACAATTTGTCTCATGTGACAGTAAAAGGAAAATATCAGCCATCACCTGATAAGGTTAAAGTGATATACGTTACCCTCGTCGAGCCCCCAAATCCTTATAGGTCCTGGCTTAATTAAGTCTTGCACAGTGGTCGAAATAAAGCAAATCACCTAATATATTTTAGGGTTTCCGACGTTGCTGACGAATCTACTGTAGCGCGATATTTGGTATTTTATTATTTCCTAACGTGAAGTTAGCAAGGATTGTCAGCACGTCGGGGCCCGGTGCTGTCTCTAATCCCCATGGGTTGGCTTATGGGCACGTAGGTATATGACCTCCTAGGAATTCCGTAAACATGGGAATCGGGACCCACGAAGGGAACGAAATATTTAAATACCACGTGGTTGCCTCAACCAATGGGGTTTCCTGGTCTAAGTAAAATCGATTTCGATTCTTCATCACACAGAGGTGAAGAACCGACAATTGGTTCCCCGGAAGGTCAACAGTCGACGCAAGAGAAATTGCCCGACCTACCTGATGCAGGTTTTCTAGGGTTTTCCCTGCAACTCTCTTAGGTGAAACACCGGGGGTCCTTGGCTACCTTACACATCCCCCCTCTTTTTTTCAATTCCCTTCCTATGCTATTAAAGGGGAGTTGCCTGTTTCAGGATCACCCTCATGTAGCCTTTTAACAAAAAAAAATCCTCTACCTGGCTTGCCTGTGGGAGTTTTCTTCCCCAGATTGATTGCGGGGATCACCTGACTCGTCAGGAATGCGTCTTACTCTTGTTTTTTTTTTCAAAGTTCTCACATGCTAAGGCACCTTCACCTATTTTAGGAGGTTGGGTCTAAGAAGTGGCCTTATGAGATGAGAGTTTTTCGCTAATCCCATTGGATCAGTCGGCCAACTGCCTCCTAAAACTGTTTGAGGCATGGAGAAAAGAATGCTGCGACCCCACAGCAAACTCGTCTCCTGTCATTCGGAAGGTGGTGTGTGAGAATACAACCAAATGCCTGCCTGACCTATCTCATGCAGGTTTTCCCTGCATCTGTTTAGGTGAAACACTGTAAGGGTAGGATCCTTAAACTATAGCCTGGGGACCCTAGTCAACATTTGACTATTCCCTTCCTATACTATTAAAGGGGAGTTCCCCTCCCCCCTCCCTCCTTGAAGAATCAAAAGATAAGACTGTGCAAGTTTAGACTGGTGTAATGCAGCCCTCCGTGAGTGATAACCTATTCTGCACAAGCCTTTTCATTTCTACATAACTAGCACATCAGACATCTGCCTAATCTGCTTAGTGTATCCCATCCTCGGCCTCCCTCTTCTGTTCTTACTCCATACACTTCCCTCTAATGATAATTTTACAAGACCCTCACGTCTCAAAAAATGTAGCCTAAGTTCTCCAAATTGTTCTCTCTTCCCCTGTTCTGCTTGGAACTTCCTGGTTATTTACTCTACCCACCCATCTGATTTTCTTCTTCTTCTTCTTATGTGCATAAACTTCATATCCATGAATGTTCCACGTACAAATCTAAACAAATGGATCTATTTCAATAAAATTTTCGTGAACCAGAAACAAGTCCTGTTGGGCTAAGACGTGACTACGTGACTTCCTGTAGACGGAGAGAAAAATTAAAATGTACCAAGGCCATATACATTTGCATCAAATAAATATTTTACAGAGTCAATTACTTTTGATAGTATTTTTCCCAGATATCATCTGCGAATAATTTCAGCGCTTTTCAGCATCATAAAGTAGCTATTAAATAAAACACACACACACAAATATTTAAAAAAAATCATAAATATATTTATTTAAAAGATTTACTCACTGTTATAATAACAAAGTTTCTGGCAGGTACAATAAAATATTCTCAAAGAGCTAACACTAAAATTACTAGATTAAAGCTGTGACAATTATTCAATTTGTTTTAGAATTTTCAACCACTAATGAATAGTACAGTAACAACTGTCAATTTTGTAAAGAAAAAAAAAGGTAACACTCTTTATTATATGGAAAGCAAGTGTTTCATGTTTTTTGCATTGCCGACTGCCTAAGGAAAATGCACAATATGGATTCACTAAGACCACGGATTTAATTTTGATAATTCTTCAACTGCAGCGATCAAAAAAAAAATTCAGGTGCATTACATTAAACCTGGAACAAAAGGGAACGGTTTAATACATATAAATATGTGGAAGTATCTGTGGCATGCAATGAGTCTGTAACTAGTGTCCGCTCTCTTCCCCTTCACACACATACTACTACCCAGCAGCATCAACCACAGAAATGCTAATCTTTATTGTAAGGATAAGAATAAAAATAAACCCCCGCCCTCTAAATTCAGTTTCCCAATTCTCAAACTTAGCAAACCTTGTTATTGTATCACTCAACTGTGTCATACTTCTTTGCACATATTTGGACACCGAACCCGCACATTATAAAATCAGTAAAGAGAAGAATATAATGAAACATTTCAAGTTAGTAACTAACTTTTAATTTTTGCAAGATTTTAAAATTGTAACTAAAATCAAAATGTTGTCTCTCACAGAACAATATACTACCTAGAAAAACATACCACTGAAAAAATTGTAACTATAAAGTTGAATTATTTTCCGGTGAATTTGTTTCAAATACAATTCTCGGGTTTCAACCAGGTAGTCCTACTACTACCCTAAATTCTGATAATATCCACCACCAATAATTAAGCTAAACAAATATTAATAACTGGAATAACAAAATTATATTCGCAGCTCAGTCATTTCTCTCGCTATCAAATTGTTTGCCACTGGACATTCAATTACATTGTGTAGTCATGTTAATTAGTTATTCGCCAAACAAATAAATACTATAAACCATGTAGAAACAACTGTAAAATCCTTGGATATAAGTTGTCGTATTAAAAAGAAAAAAGCAAGTAGTCTACCTGACGACGATTGTGGAGCTTGCTGTCGAAATGTCGTGGAAGCAAACTCTGACCCGGGTTGAAACAGTATTTGAAGTTGAATGAGAAATGTAGCCAACTTACCAACAAAAATGATTTCCATTACAAGGTTTCTTTTTTTTTCTTCAAAGGACACCATCACTTTCTTCCCTAAATTCACACATACACCCCATGACTCTGTGGACAATAAAAACACAAGTGTCAATAATTACTCTCTACTTGGTTATAATTCAATCTCTCTTAACTTAATCAGAATGGCTGTAACTGGTGGAAAATGAACATTCAGAATTAAATTTAATATAATAAAAACAATTCTTTGCTCATTTAGGAAATAATAAAAGCAAAGTGAATGAAGAAGAAAGTTAATTTAGAACAACATGAATTGCTAACTTTTAATTACTGTTGCTGCATTCTATTAAAATTAAGTATTTTATAGTATTTTACAATAAGTGACACTTACATGGTTAAAAATAAAAAATAAATATTCAAAAATAGCTTCTGAAGAACCTGACGAAACCGAGAACCCACAAAGGTATTGCTCGATCGGAGTCTGCCAGCGTTTCTTCCGTAAACGGTAAGCCTCGGCTGTATAGATGTTCCTGTTCAGCTTTCAGCCTTTCTTGCAGTTTCTCATTTCTTGTTAATATGACTATCTGTGTCTCCAAATCTCGATGAATAGAACGACTTCCTATGAAATAAATTTATTTTTAAGTTTTAATAGTTTCATTGTAGAAAATTATTTTGCTAATATAAGAGGTTAATATGGTTTACATCTTTTTCCTTTAAAAAAAACCTCAATCATTAAGGGGGGGAAATTATTAGCTATAAAAAGAAAAAAATTTCAATTCAGAACCCTAACAAAAGCAATAAGTGTATACTGGAGTAATTATTGAACACAAAATTGGTAAGAATTTTTTAAAATGTGATTAGGCTGTAACCGCATTTCAATATCCACTTATTAATTTTTTTACACTCACCAAAATTTGGAGAGCCTACAAGACTCAGTACGGGAAACTGCTGATTCGGAAGGGTGTACCACAGTCCCTTTGCGTGGTAAGTCCAGCCAGGCCTGTGATACTCGGCCATGTGTATTCGATGACCCTGACCTGCCGCCTGCAGTCGCTGAAGAAAATTTGATGCTAGTTTGGTATAAGCAGATGGGATACCTCCTGCCGGACCTTTCGCACCCATAAATCCATTAGCCTAAAAGAGAGTGAAGCATGGTCTTTATTATTCATTGAGAGAAAATTAGATAATACTCTAAATCTTTTAATTTGGCTATGAACCATGCTATTCTATATTCAAACAATTTATAGTGTCTTT
Source organism: Eucriotettix oculatus (assembly GCA_034510155.1). NCBI lineage: Eukaryota > Metazoa > Arthropoda > Insecta > Orthoptera > Tetrigidae > Eucriotettix > Eucriotettix oculatus. The sequence goes on along the minus strand of CM067382.1, from coordinate 65,940,104 downwards.
TACTATTAAAAACCATTGCCTAGTCCACAACCAAGCAAATTACTATTTCTATTCCCCAACAATTCCAGAGCACCCATTTAACCACAAATTCCTGGACTGCATCCACATGGCCAAGGTCTATTTAAAATAATTTTATTTATTTCTATTTTATATTTCAAAGGCGTACTGATACATAAAACCCTTTCAGGTACACAAGTTATGTGGAAGGAAACTGAACACGAGAACCTACTGTGGGATGCGCCATGAGTAGTTTGTAATTTGCGGAGGAAGATTCGATGATGCTTGACATGTAATTCTGTGTTAAATTGAAGTATCCTGTTGCTAAATGTACTGTGGACTCGGGAAGTGCAGCCTCCATAATCATTGTCGTCACAACGCTATCGTGATGTACTCCGAGCTGGCCCATTTCAACCAATGGAAATACCCATGTGTCATCATCTTCTGTCGGTACAAATATCAGAAGCTACACATTAAAACACATTTAAGCAAATAAATGTAAAGCATTTAACAAATATATTCAAAATGTAAAAACTTATATTTAAATGTAGCATGTGCCTGTCAATCTAGGTGCAGTCATGCAAGACAACACATTTTAAATGGAAATTAAATAAACATTTAATGAGTTAATCCACTAGATTCAAATCAGCAATTATTTAAATACACAAGTGAATTAGGGACTTAAGTAGGATGTGAACAGAGGGCTGATAATATTACCATATAACAGTTTTATTATATAATTACAAGATGTGAAATGTACTACAACCATTTTGAGATTAAAGTTCATGTTCTGTTACTCCTACCCTATTTGAAAACTGTGAACATGTTTGGAAAAAATTCTATGCAGTTGTTTGTGAAATATTTCTTAAAAATGTATATATTAATTATTTACTGACTTTGGTGTATCTCTTCTGACGAAACTCTCAGCTTGGCTCTATTATAACAATCTAAGACACACTGACGAGCGGCGGCAACAAAATCGCTGCGTCGGCTTTTGAAAGGATGTAATTGCCAATTTGGATGTAGGCTGACATTATTTTGGCTGTCTAATTGCAATGAAAACCTACTCACATAAGACACAAGTTCGTCATAAAAATCAGCCAACAGGTGGCAATTTTTAATTACAATATAGCGATCCTGTCGATTGGTAAAGTAATCATTGCTCAAGTTGGCTCTGCAATAAAATAAAACATGTCATGAAATAGTACTTCCTTAAGGCAATATTCAAATCAAACATTATTCAAAATGTGTGTCAAAAACAATACAATTAAAGAAAGTTACTTAGTATATATATTGGAACAACACATGCATACCTATAATTTTATTTTCTTACCCGCTAATTAATAACATATCATCAAACAAATAGATTTTCATATGTTGGAGCCCAATAAGTTCATTGTACCGTGCAGGGACAAGCCTGCGGAACGGACCACGGAGAGCTGGTGTGTGGTACAATGCAACCTATAGAAAAAAATTTAAATAATTGCTCATAATTATAGAGTAAAATGTAAAGTCAAATTAAAATGTATTTTACAGTCACTTTAAAAAGTAGATTTTCCACTTAACTTCCTAACTAACAGTCTTTAATTAAATTAATAAATTGTATGAATCCCATATTAATTTTAAAAGCATGTAATATTTAAAATTTCAGTATAATTATCATCATTTGTTTACTTCTTGAAACAAAGGAGAAACTGCAAAGACCAATATTCCAACAATATAAGATAAAATACTGAAAATAGTTTAATGATTAATATAAATGTTCCATTACTCAACATTTTACCTAATAAGTAAACAATTAATTAAATGATGCACCTGACATGAATCTGCATTTTTTTCTAGCAATGGAAGTAACATAAGACGTGAATTTTTCTCCCCTCTCGATCCTCGAGTGTAATCTAATAATACTTTCACTCGTAAATTGGCATCGGGTCTGTTCAGGTTCTCAGAAATAGCAGTGACCTGTAAGCAGAAGTAAAAAAGTTTATACTACCAAAACTTTGTAGTAACCACTGTAAAACTTTTACCGACATCCATTTCTTGAATACATAGATGTTATAGCAACAAAGGATGATGTGACGTTGCCAAAATAATTAACATGACTGGAAAGAGAGACAGGGCAGGTGATTTGCCTTATATTGAGATAGTCAGATGGTAAGGAGCTTGTCAAAATTTCAAGGACCCCTTTCAGAACTGTACCTTGTGCCAGTTTGCAGTTAGATGACACAAGGTGCAATCCTGTTGTCTTGAAAATTTTAAATAATCCTTACTCTCAATGTGGGATAAGTCTGTCATGCTTAAACTCTGCTTCCTGTCTTCATTAATTTCACATGTCCCATCAACCTAGTTGCCGATGTCTGTATGTATATAAGAAGGGAGGGAAGGAGAGATAACACTTACCAAACTTTTCTCCAGAGTTCCTGTACCCCAATACAGAGATGCTAAGGTAATTCTTTTCCTTGCTGTTGAACAACCTTCCAGTAACACTTCATAAAATTTACTCGGCTCTGTAATAATACTGACCTGTAATTAAGCAATAATTTGTTATAAATTGTACAATAGACAACCTGCAGAGAGACAGTGCTTTAACACATTGACTTCTGGAGCCTTTAACAACCACCGTTTCTTAGTGCTGGAGTTGGGTAGGAACATTTGAAACAAAGAGAGACACGACGACGACATGTCATCGCCCGCCCAGGGAAAGGGATAATGCATGACGGTGACATCACCCGCAGTCAACGTGTTAATTATAGACAATATATCAACACTGGCACACTACAACATTGAAAATAATTTGACAACATGGGCATGGATGTGATGTCAAAATGAAAAACAACTGGATTAATCTGGTACCATCCCCTCTGTTGCTCCTCCCAATTTTTTGGAACCTCCTCCATTCTTTCTACAAAAAAATTGTATAATTAAATATAAATAGTTGAATATATAAAAAAAAATTGGTTAGCTATTTATATTTAACTACATAGTTATATAATAAAAATTTGTAGAAAGAACCAAGGAGGTCCTGAAAGTTGGGGGACGAATCATTATCAAGTAATAGTTTTAATTTAACATCTGTTGTATATAATAAAATAGACTATTCTTTAAATTTACTTGGTGACAAAGCTTCAGCATATTCCCATGCCTTCTTCAGGTTTTCTTCCTGTAGAGGAAATATTTACAGTAAATCAAAACCAAGGAAGCTTAATTAAAAACAAAAAATTATACAAAAATTAAAACAAAACTTGCCACAACAGTATCAAAATATAACAATAAGAATTACATTTGAAGCCCAAGAATAATAATAGAGATCCAAGGAAGCATGTAACACTTAAACTCCTTACACAAGTAGTGAAATGTAAGTAGGATAGAGAATTTTTGACTTCATATGCTATTCTACTGTTGTGGTAAATTTTATTTAGTCTCCATATAAATTTTGTTTTAACTTTACCTTGTGTTTTATTAACTGTTACTATTTCCTCTATACAATAAAGTTTGAACTCTGTGATGTTTTAAAAATACTATTGTACTTTTAAAACTTAACTGACATGACATGGTGGGAATAGATAGGTATGAAAGGAAATATAAGAGCCAGTCACTGAACAATTTTCATGGAGTTATACCTGACTTCCATTTAAGGAAAAACCAGGAGCAACAGAGTGTAGCCACAAGAGAGAGGCAATTTCTGCGCTGTAACTTAAAGGTAGTTCTTCCGATTTAGGCTGCCCATAACTGAAGAAGTTAATGGAGCTGATACGCCTACAAGACGCAAATGCTGGGAGCCCAGAAACGTAGGGTTTGATGTCATCTGAATACCTGTTCAAATACATCGAAAATTTCTACATTTAAAATAATATTTTGGTAGGGAATATAATGTACTTGGTAATTTAACTTTATTACAAGATTAATTATTCTGGGGAATTTATTGTACCTCTTCAAACATAATAATACTATTTTATGCAACGAAGGTGTCATCCTCCTTGCCAATGCATTTAATTATCACACTCAAAGATGCTTAATCCGACCATGTTGTTGACAAATAGTTCAATGATAATAAGAAGATAAAAGAATAACTATTAGCCACTTTAATTTCGCAAATACTTATTGAAAATGTTCTTTGGATCTCGATAAATATATTCGCTAAGTTATAGTTCAAGATCTATATCCATTAATAGTGTTTCCCGATCGCCAATGAGCATTTACAAATTAATTCTTGTCGTAACTTTATGTTCTATGGTCGTCAGGTATGTATAGAACTAAAACACTAGAATTAATTGTTCTGAATCCGCTAAATATTACAAATTTTGAAACTTTATAATCATCCTCTCGCATTTAGAACACATTCAATTGTACCATGTTGAAACTAGACGTGATTGTGACGTAGATCTATGGAAGATTTATTGACAGCCGTGAATTAGTGATGTAACCACAAGTTTAAATATTAGCGAAAAACATTTTATACCTAATAAAATGCATAGTATTTATGAATGGGAATAGGATAAAAATAACTATTGCTATGCTCTGATCGCATCTAAAATTCGAATAGACACAATTCTGTGTTCTGAAATAATATCTTATTTTTCATTTAGTTTCCACATTCAACACGAACCTATTCCAAACTTTCAGAATATCGTTTATATTTTATTCTTGTTTCAATCGTACAAGTAGCTCTCGTAAATGCAAATTCTTTAATCATACCTCTACTGAGATCTGTTAATAATAATAATAATAATAATCATATTCCGTAGATCCTGTAAAGAAGCTAAGCTTCAAGGATGTGGAATGGGTCAGGGTGTACATTTATTACATTATTTTATTGTATAAAAGAAAAATATACTTATAACAAATTTTTGTATTATAAACTATTATAAATTACACTTCTCCGATTCTTCTATAAATTCCTTTATTGAATAGAAGGAGTGGCTAAGCAAAAATGAGCATAATTCAGTCTTAAATTTACCTTGATTATCGGACAACTCTTTAATTCTGTGCGGCAGTCTGTTGAAGATGGATATCCCTGAATAATGCACACCTTTCTGTGCAATTGACAATGTTTTACATTTTTTATACAGATTATTTTTGTTCCTTGTATTGAAGGGATGAATATCAGAATTATTCAAAAATAAGTGCCTATTTGTAATTAAAAATAACATCAATGAATAAATGTATTGGCACGTCAAAGTGAAAATACCTAACTTTTTGAACAGAGTTCTGCCTATATAAAATTTTATAATATATAGCGCGAAGAGAAACACAGACTAATCCAAATTATAGAAACAACTGTTTTTTTATGCAGAATCAATTTAACAGCATAATAACAATATATCATTTCGAAATCTCACCCATATCTAACTGTAATTTTGTTGCAATTCTTCTTTTGCGCTGAAAATCTTATCGGGATCAAATGCATAGAATTTTATTAAATATCAAGTTGACATGGTAGTCCAATGTGATATTTATTTTATCTCAAACATAAAGAAAATGGTCAAACGCTATATTTCTTATTTGTTAGGAGTACAGTGCCAAGTACATGTGTAGGATAACTAATTTGGGAAAATACATTCCTAAATGTGCGAATTCAGTAGTTTAGCCCCTTATAATTACAACAGAGTTATTTTGCCAGCTGTATTAAACTGCAGGAAAACAATCAAAGAGATTTTAAGGTTTTTGAAATTGAATGAAATTCCAAACTGTGGAAATTTCTGATGATCTCAGGTCACGGTCCAAATTAGACATGATACTGACTACAAATTCAACGTTGCGAGTCGAAAATAATGATAATTATTGACTTGTATAACAACCTAAACTAATATCACTTATTAATTTGTTCTACTAGTGTAATTATCAAAATAAATTGAAAATCATTTTCGTTTCATGTAAAGCATCATTTTAACCAAATACAGTAATTATTAATACACATATATTGGGTCAGCTCTAGAAGTTAAAACCAGTATGTAATAAGCCTTTCAAAAAGTAATTTATGTTCTAGTTCTCTGTTCGTGTTAATTATTACAATTTGTAATTTCTTTATACTTTGATGCTATGTTTTTCCAATTGAAAGTTTTTTTTCCTAAATATTTTTAAATCATCTAATAGAATAAGAGCATGTGACACGTGAAGTGATTAGGAACCTTAAAATGCCAACTCATATTTACTGGTCAACGTTCGTTACATGTCCCGTGTAATGATTTCACGCAGAACTGCATGAAAAGTTTATTGGACGAATGATTCTCAGGTTTTCAAACACCGTCAGGGTGTACATTTATTACATTATTTTATTGTATAAAAGATAAATATACTTATAACAAATTTTTGTATTATAAACTATGAGGGTAGGAACTCCACGATTTATTTGCCCAACACAGCGAAATGCGTCGCTTCTCAAAAACTGTCCATACCTGTTTTCAAGGAGGGGAAATTTTATTGCTTATTCTGAGTGACGAATTAAACACCGTGTTGATTTCGATTTATGCTTCTGTATATAAATACATAATTTCTTATTGTGATTGTTGGAGGGGGGCGAAATAAATTGAGCCTTTTTTTTCAACTCAAGTTCTTTGACGAATAACTTGACATTCATTGAAATGAAAATGTGTGGAATGCAACCTAAAAAAATCATTCAAAACTGTTCTACGGAATATATAAAAGAAATATGCTTAATCCGTCGCATTTCATCTCGATACATGACTTCCTTCAGTTCGTTCCCGACAAACTGCGCGGAATAAATAAAGGAATCCGTTGTGAACTTAATGACAATATTTTTCGCGTATTTTGACACACAGTTGTTTTTATTAACATCATTTTCGTGCTGTAAATTTTTCATTCCGTGCATATTAGATTTATCGAGGTTTCGCAGCCGCAAAGGTTCACGGTATAGTAATGGAATCTGGCCATTAGATCATTGATAAAAAATATATTCTGTGTTTTTGTTTCGTTTTGCTATTTTCTGGTCGTTACGTTCATCTCAATCTGGAGAAGTGGCCTAATCGTCGAAGTTTAATAAATTAACTGGACGTAAAAACTAATTAATAGTAACTGACTGCTCTTGGAAGCAGTCCCGAAGTGTTCCTGCCTGTTTGAAGATGTCACTACAGTCGAGGCTCTTGGAGATGTTGTGTTGCTGTTTGTGACGCCATTTTACTAACCTTTTAGGCGGGGAACTGTATTATTATTATATATTTTAAACATGCCTCAAATTATTACAGCATAATGAAACATATGTAACGAACCTTACAATTACAACAGTATAGCACAGGTAAATTTTGCCATATCGGATTTATTTAAGTAGTGGAAAGTGTCTCCTTGGGATTGATGTGTTCTTTCATCTCCATACAACACAAAAGTTCAATGTTCTGTCAAAAACTAGTGATAGAATGTGTGGGAATGTGATTTGATTTTGTTTGAGTTTTATGTTGCTTTAAAACTGTGTATACATACATTAAACAGTGAAGTTTAGCAAGATGTTTAATTGCAAGTATTAAATGACATGCTCAGTGGCCTGGTGGTGCATGATTGTTTCCTTTTGTGGGATAAAGTTTTCTGGAAGTTAACAAAATGGAAAGTGAATTGTGTATATTTATTCAAAAGTTAACAACACACATTATTAATGACCTATACTACAACTGGTGGGATAACAATCCTTATTCAATATTCTGTGAATTAATGTATTTTTTGGTGTAGATTTGAGAACATATTTAAGGTTTAATAATATGATAGTTAGCATCTGTACTTTATTAATTGAATATTAACCCTCTTGTAGTGAATTTTCATTTATGTTCAATTATTTAAAATTAAGTAATATGTACTTACGATTCTATATTTTATAAAATTAAGAATTTAACTAATTCAATTATGAAAATTGTAGGATTAATGAAATATAGCAGTTATTAATTTTGTAAAGATACAATGCTTATCAGTGTTTGACATGGAATGATTATTAAATTTGTGGCATTTAAAAAAAATTCTACATGTAATAAGAAAATATCTATTTTTTTTGGTTAATCGAAAGTGCGAATTGTGATTAAGTTAAAAGATTAAGTGTTGTAGTGAGAGTTTGTGTTATGCAGGTGAATGATCAAATAATTGTTATACTAAAAGTTCAATTTTTTGGTATAATATAAAGTATGTTAATTCTATTTCCATTTTTCAATTTCAGATAAATATATTCATAATTCACGTGAAGTCTATGAGCTCATTAAAGCCAGATGGTCAATGGCATCAATACTAAAAGGTAAGTTACGCCAATTTACTTTAAAATTACATTGTTGCAATCTTAATAATTTCATGTTCACAGATTCAAATTTGATATTGTATTGGTTTTGAATGGAATGTTTTGTTTATTTACATTATAGATAGAAACAAATTAGGCTATAGAAACTTTCATGCTGTAAAGTCAAATTTATTTGTTATATGCTTACATTATGTCAATAAAAATAACTCCAATGTTTTTTTTAACTCAGGTTTTCATTTTCGACAGTGGATCACCTCGTCGGACAATTTGAGTATTGAGAGGACATAACTGATGTAGCAAACAGGTCTCTATTGTAAGTTATCCTGCATATAGGTTTTTGTTTGTATTTTTCTGACACCTATTAAATATTAAGGCAGCCAATATTTATATTTGTGCGACTATCCTGTCTGGGCAACTAGTTAATAATCTGTAGATAATGGATAATTAGAATGAGTCTAAAAGATTGTTACTGTAGTAGTTTTTATTCATATTGATGGTCTGGGTACTTAATATTTTTGTAACTTCGATTTTGTGGGTGTAGGCAAAGTTAAGGAAAAGTAAAAGATGAACTTAAAAGCATTTACAGATGTTAAATAATTTTATTATTTTGATCTACAATAAAGGCTTTTGTCAAAGCTGGCTAATGCTCACCGATTTTCTCAGCTAAACCACAATGTTCACACTACTTTTTCTTATTATTGATCAGTTTTCAATCTAACAAAATAGTACAATTAAAACTTTATTTTGTGTGTTGGACTTTTTATACTATCAAATGAGGTGCCTAATCACTTAAGGGACTGGTAAATGAGCAACTTTTTACGGCAACATTTTCAAAAATATAACCTTATTGCCCGTCAATATATCTGTATTGCTGGGCAATGTTGCCTGTATTGCAACTACTTGCTGGCATGTTGCCGGTGAGTTTGGTCTGGAGTCAAAAATACGCAATATTGCCCGGAAACACTAGTTCACAGCCCTCACCAAGAGGTTTCTGTAGCTGAGTTAAAAATTAATATTCCATGTGGTTGGTGTTGTTTGTTCTCTATGTTTCATATAAATATTATTCATGGATTGGTCAAATGAAAAAATTATTGCATTTATCCATGCAGTTCATGCAAATTCATCATTATGAGATGTGGGTCATGGAGAATACAAAGTAAAACAAAAGATTCGGATGAAATCTTCACGGTTCATTAAAACAAAAGATGTTTGGCAAACAATAGACGACAAATTTGGCAAAACAAAAAATTGTGAAACTTATATCCTGGTTGATGTTGAAAAGTAACTAACAAAGAAAAACATTTGAGTAATTTTTAAAATAATTATTCAAGTAAAGAGGTTTAGCATGCAATTTAATAAATTCATTTTGTCCTTAACTTAAAACTATGCATAAATAAGTGGTACATTCAGGCAGTCCGCATTGTGGCTGTGACATTGCAACTCATTGCCTGGCAATAGCCGAGGGCACATTGCTGGGCCATAGTTTTCAGAAATATTTCCTGCAATGTGAAATTTTTGTTGCTCATTTACAAGACCCTTTAGAACTAACATGTATTACTGACAAAATTTCAGTCTATTTGCTTATCTCTGTGTGAATTTTATTTATGTTTAATGAACACTGAGTATAAAATATTGTAAATTAAATGGTAAAGCATTGTTTCTAACAAAGTGAAACATAAAAATATTTAACATTTGAGGTTTTTTGTTCTTGGAAATTACTTGTAAAAATAAGTAAAGGGTTAGTTCATTTATGTAATTCTTATTTTCAGGGATTATCAATTGGTGCCATAAGTATCAGTATGGAGGATGGTGATGGTGCAATAACTTTAATGTTAAAAAATCCTGTGGATCCAGTGACTATTCCTTCTAATTCCAGTAGTAATCCTTCTAAAGAATGTTGTGAATCTAAATATGAAGATGATTCGTTTAGAGATGAGAAAGAAAGCAGTAGTAGCATATCTAGTGATTCATCTTGTAGCGATATTGTGAATGGTATTTTAGACAAGGAAATAACTGAACAAGATCATAAACAAGATACAGACAATAAAGAGGTATCTAGTGAAAGCTTAAACATTCAAGATGAGTCAGCTTGTGAAGATTCGAAACATGCGGCTTTGGGGACAGAGAAATCTGTTCCAGAAGAAGCAAATAGTGAAGTAGAGGACATATCAGATGGTGCTGACGATAATCCAAAGTCCAACAAAAGTAGTGTTGATGAAAGCTACGAAAGAAATGAAGCATCAAATGATGAAAGCTTTGAGAGAAATGAAGCATCAAATGATGAAAGCTTTGGGAGAAATGAAGCATCAAATGATGAAAGCTGTGAGAGAAATGATGCATCAAATGATGAAAGCTGTGAGAGAAATGATGCATCAAATGATGAAAGCTGTGAGAGAAACGAAGCATCAAATGACGAAAGCTGCGAGAGAAACGAAGCATCAAATGACGAAAGCTGCGAGAGAAACGAAGCATCAAATGACGAAAGCTATGAGAGAAACGAAGTATCAAATGATGATAAAGAGATGCAGCTTAACAATTCTGAATTTGCCGATGTTAACCGCACAATGACTCCCCCCAAGGATCCTGAGTTAGAAGAAAAAGAGATTTTAGAAGTAATAGATAATGGTAACCATGAACTAAAGAAAATGGGGGATCTATCTACTGCTGGAAAGGATGAAGATGAACCGAAGAATCCTGAAGTGGTCCATTCAATGGAGTGTGATGTGAACAATTCACAACCAGAAGAGAAGGAATCACATTTATCAGAGAATGAACTTGGAAATGTATCTCATGAATATGAAGAGACTAAGATGCCATCGAGTGAAGATTTAGAGCAGAAAAAATTGGATGATAACTTGAAAATGAAGGCAATTGAAGGTCAACCAATTGAAGCCTCTGATGCATCTTCAGAATCAGATATATCTGATACAGAAATTCACAATCCAGAGCCTAATGTTGAGGAAACAGAAAAGCCAGATTTTGATGAGGATATAACCCATAATGAAAAGCAAAATGAAGTTAATGATAAAGAAGAAGACAAATTAAGAGGTTCTGTAGAGTCTTTGGAAGTAATTCCTGAAGAATCAAGGACACAAAATAAGGAAGACAAAACTGAATTTGCAGAAGAATTAGAACCAATGAAATGTGAACCTATTAATGAGCAATGTGGTGAAGTTCAGGTGAAGGATACAGTTGCAGAAAAAAGTTTAACTGAAACAAAGTCTGAAAGTGAAATGAATTTGAATGATTCTGAAGATATAAAAAGAGAATGTGAAGACTTTCAAGACCATGTGTCACAGACTGATGTGTTAATGATTGAAAAGAACAGTGATGAAGAAATGGAAAAAGAAAATTCATCTAATGAAATGGACAACATTATTGAGTTAGAGCAGCAGATAGGAGACAAATTAAAGGCAGATGGTGATGTCTCTCAAGATAAAAGTACTCGTGAAACAAGAAAGCGGAAACTTTCTGCATCACAAACAAATTCTCAAGAAGAACTGTCAAGCCCAGAAGGTAATGTGGAATACAAAGGATTCAAAAAGAGGATTTTGGCCCAAGCTTCCCAGGCTGCCGTGTCTGGCTCTGACCAAGAAAGTGAAAAATTTGAATCAAACTGTGCTACTAGTACAATTTTGATGTCTCAGACTCTTCCACCATCAAGCACTCAGCAAACAGAATATGCTCAATATTTGGGTTTACAACCAACAGTAAAATTCAAATGTTACAAGTGTGGTGAATCTGGTTTTCCTTCTATGTTAACCTTGCAGGAACATCAAGCTGTTTGTCTGAAGAGTCTAAAGAAAGAGCATTTAGCAAGTCAACCAACTCCAGTGCAAAGTGATTCAGCAACAAATATCAGAGTAACACGAAAAGTGTACCTCTGTTCATCTTGTGGAACATATTATGAAAATTGGAATTTGTTTTTACATATGAGGGAGGTTCATAAACGTTTCATTTGTCTATTTTGTTTAGGAATGTTAGGTAAAGCGGAAAGGCTTGCGAATCATCTTCGATCTCAACATAATATTACAGAAAATTCGTACAAGACAGTGGAGGACTTTTTAGCTGTTTTTGACAAGCCATGTTTTCTTGTATGTTGTACATGTGAACGTATGTTTATGGAATCTGATAATTTCCATAATCATACATGTACAGAACAAGGTTGTTCTCTTTGTGGACTCCAAGGAGCTCATTTTCCTACATGTCGAAGGGCACTATCAAACAGCACCACCCTGAATGCAGTTGAAAACATACCTGAAAGTCAGCAAAACTCTCAAGTTGGAACACCTGATAACAGCGGAATTACATCAAAACAAACCCAAGGAGATAAGAAAACTAATTCATCAAAAAAAATAATTGATAAAGTGCCCAGTAAACTGAAAGAGGGAGAACCCAGCGAGGAAGATGTTATTGATGCTTCTACATTTTGCCAAATTAATTTACAGGAAATTTCTGGAAAACAGAAACAGACACCTCAGACAACAAAGGGATCAGCAAAAGTGAAAGGCACAGAAAGTAATTCTAATAAGGACATTCAAGATAGCAATGCTGAACAAGAAATGGATGGAGTGAGTGATTCAGGAAAAGAATCATTAACAAATGCAGATATTACTGCCCGAAACAAAGAAAAAAATGACAAAGATGTGGGAAGTAGGAAAACCATCAGGGGAAGAGGAAGATTTCGGAGAGTATTTCCTAGATATTCAAGAAATAAATCTGCAGGAAAAAATAAAAAGGTCACTGATGTTCAAGTTACTGCCTCAGAAGATACAGAATCCAATAAAGATGAAATCAATATGGAAAATTTAGCAGATACAGGAAATGCAATTTCTGCTAGCCCAAAGAGTGAAATAGATCAGAACTCAGATTGTGAAAAGCAGCCTATAAACATTGGACAACCTGGAGCAGATAACCAAGAAAATGCAGATGTGGACCCAAGTTCCACTGCTACTTCTTCAGAATGTGTTAAACATGAAGACAAAACTGCAGAAGCTGAGTACAACAGTGTTGAGAATGTGAGAGGTACAGAGCAAAAGGTTGTCGCAAATGACGCTAACATAGAATCAAAACCAGAAGAGAACGAGGAAACTTCTGCGGATTCGGAAGTTAAAAATGTGAGTTCTAAAGAGGGAAAAGGTCAGCCAGTCGCTACTGATGGAGAATCTGATTCAGAAACATCAGATTCAGTTGCAGGCAGCCGTGGAACAGATGAAGAATCAAGCTCTAGTTCTGAATCAACATCTGAAGAGCCAGAAAAGGAGAAGGTCAGAACTAACGAGAAATCTGAACTTGAAGGTACTGATGAATCTGATGCGGACAACGCAGACAGCGATAAAATGTCGTTAGTTGTAGATGAAAACAGGAGTGCAGACGAACCTGAAACCGCGAAGGATTTAAGTAAAGCTGAAGTGAACAAGAATATTTATAGTGATAGTGAAGAAGCAGAGGATTCAAAGGTTGATAAAGTTGAAACTAAGACAGAGGAGGATGTCAAAATTGATGTATTACATGAAAATAAAGTTGAAGATAATATTCAGATTGCTGGTGAAGAAGTTCCTATCTTAGAATTAACTCTTGAGGAAAATGTAGATGTGATGACTACTACAGCACTAGTTAAGGAATGTGTAAAAGTATCTTGTTCTTCTTGTGTGTTCTGCAACCATGCAAAGAAGATTGCCGTCAATGGTAAACAGTTGGTGTTGCACTTATTGGCGGAACACAGATTTGAACCGGTGGTCTGCTCTGATACTGGAGATTTAACACCCGCTGAAGGATTTATTGAGAAACTCAAAGCCTCTGTCTCTGAACTGCAAGATGCATATTTAAATACTGAAACTTACGATAGTACAGATAAAAGTTTTATCAAGCCTTATGACAGAACATACGAATGCTTTCATTGTATATTTATAACTACGCTTCACAAAGAATTATATGTTCATAATAGAAAGATGCACCAGAAGACAATTCTCTTGTGCATTATGTGCAAATCAAACTTTTACAGCTACAGTGAGTTGTTATGCCATTTATGCCCAGGAATTTATGTACCGGATAGCAATATCACATTTCGCTGTTGCCTTTGCAGCGTAGACGGCTTGCCTTCAGCGTTCAGGTTGATGGTTCACTTACGAAAACGGCATCATGCATGTGATGTATGCTTGGAAACAACTGGTGATCAGCAAAGGTTATCAAACCATGTGTGGAAACATAAGCTTCATCATTTGTGCTATCGCTGTGGTATAGCATACAGAAATAAACCTGACATAACTAAGCATCTCTTTTGGAAGCATGGAACTGAGAGCGTATTGTGTAAAAAATGTTTGCAGAAAAAGTGGCCTCACGTGTATCATTTTTGCATCCCACCAACTGCATTTAACTGTGAAGAATGCAACTTGAGCTTTAGTAGAGCGGTAGCTTTAAAGGTTCACAAAAGGTTACATGCTGGAGATACTCCGTACAGCTGTGAAAATTGCAATGAAAAATTTATTTCAAAGAAATTATTGGCTAGGCACCAGCTAAAACATGTGCAGCCCAGTGTCGAAAGTGGTACTCCAGGAGATCAAATAAATTTAAACTCCAGTGATGGTAAGCTGCCAGATGATGCAACTCCATTTAATGAAGGAACTAATGAATCTGTTGGAAGAGATGGTTCAATTTTAAAATCTACAGAAAGTGAATCCCAGATTGAAAATAAAGGTCTGGATAAAAATAAATCTACCAGTGAAGAATCTCCGGAAAAGAAAACCAAGGTTGTCGACGTATATGACTTGCCGCCGTTAAATTTATCGTCAGACAGCGACGATTCTGATGACAATTCTAGTGTTAAAAAAGTTCAGACTTCTGAGAAAGAGAGTGAAGCAGAGAAGTTTCCTGTCATTCCCAACGCTAATGGCAATTCTGAAAATGATATACAACCGCTGGAAGAAGAAAATACTCCGGTGCCCCTTCCAGTGGATGGCATTTGGGACAACTTTAAAAATTATAAGGCTAGTTTAGAAAAGAGGGAAAATCAACAATCTGACTCAACGGGAAGCAGCACCATTAATCCTGTTAGTAAATTACCATATCCGTACTGCAACATGCTACCTTCTGAAGCAATGGATATAGTTCTATCAGATCACGATTACTGTATAAATGAAAATGCAAGTACGTCAAAGATGAATCCTGAAATGATTGGAAATGAGAAAGGTCAGAGTACATCAGATATGCTAGTAGAAATGGGAGAGCCTCAAGTGTCTGAAAATACTGACAACTTGGACGAAGAAAAGAATTCTCGTGATCACAATTATTGTTACAACAATGAAAACTTGGTGCAAGAACAAGGGAAGGAAAAGGATAATGAGACTTTATCCTTAATAGGTTCGAATACTAACGTTTTGAACAATAAAAATGGGACAGCTCTGTGTTCAACATCAGTTCTTAATGAATCAAATTCCCATATGAATCAAAATGTTTCAAATAATACCATCTCTTCTGCAAGTAAGAAAAAACCAAAGACTCCCAAAAAGAAACAAAAGCGTAGTGGCAGTTCTTCATCCAGTGATTCAAGCAGTAATAGTGATTCCAGCAGCTGTAGTTGCGGTACTAACTGTAGTTGTTCAAGCTCAAGTTCGAGTAGTTCAGTTAGTTCTTCAAGTGCGAGCTCTGACTCCGATAGTTCCACGTCAGAAGGAAGGAGGCGGCAAGCGGCAAAACGTGAAAGGCGGAAAGAAAAGATGAAGAAAAAAGTAGAGGAAGTCAAGAAGACTCTTCCTTTACAAACGGAAACTAATGCTTCAGTGATGGTTAATGGGCTTGAGAATCCTGAAAGAATTTTGCCTCTTCATATTGTACCAGAAAGTGAAGGAGATACGCCTATTCATGAATCTGATCTTGAGACAGATGAGACTGAAACTGATGAAGATTTCTATGATCAATATCCTCAGAGACAGGCCAATAAGCTACTTGCTGAAAAGCGAAATCAGTTGTTATTACTTGCTGCTGTGGCTCCAGTTAACAATGGAACAATGAATCAGCCAAGTGAAGAAATACCAGAAACACAAGAGGAGAATACTCTTCCAAAGAAAAAGATTAAATCAAAACGCCGGAAAAAATCTCACCAACAGATTGTTGCAACTGTAAAACCAGCAGAGAATAAGTTAAAACTCAACATTCCTCCCTCCTACTATGAGAAACAATCCTCATTTTCCAACCTATCACAACCCATTTCCCCGGTTCCAGCAGCAGCTTCTCATCGAATAAGGGAACACGTTACTCCGACCATCGCTCTCACGAACACTGGCAGTGGCTCGGAAACCGAGAGCAAAAGGTTATCGAAACGTAAGCGTGTGCCCAAGCGGTTTTACGGCGACTCGAGCGACGAAGACACCGATCCCGCGCCTGTTCCTCATCCTTTGAAGTGGCGTAAAGTAGTGCAAAATGTCGCTTCCAGCCCCGCTCCGACACCTCCTCCCGTTCCCGAGCTGGCAAGAATTATTTCGCCAGCACAGAGATCCGAAGAAGAGGATAGTGAAAGTGAGGCGGAAGCTAAACAGAGCTCAAGTGACTCTTCTGACAGTGACAGCGATAAGGACGAACAGTCTGATGCTGACAGTGATTCAGATGCACCCCCCGTAAGTCAGGCGGAGGCAAACACTGTGGGAGACTCCTCCCAACAAAAGAATGAAAACTTGTACTGTTACTGCCAATGTCCGTATGACGAAGTGTCGGAAATGATTGCGTGTGATGGAAAAGATTGTCAGATAGAGTGGTTTCATTTTGAGTGTGTAGGTATTATGGTACCTCCAAAAGGCAAGTGGTTTTGCCCAGATTGTAGGAAGAAAATCCCGTCAAGGAATGTAGAATAAACTGCTATGCATTTCAAAAACTGTTATGTACCACACATTGGATAACCTCTTTAACTAGTCTATCACTATGTAGAGATTTTTTTATTGTACTTCTTCAACATTATGTGTTGTAAAAGATTTGTTCTTTTGTTCATGTTATGATCTGCTCCTTAAACAAAATAGTGTAAATATTGTACATATTTATTGAGTAAGTGTACTGAATGTAAATTGATTTATACTAATTTTAATAGAAAGACCAACTGTCAAATACCATAAGCCTTAAATGTTAATTGTGTAATAGTGAACATAAATTATGATTATGAGTAGTCATAAATGAAATGAGTGTATAAAACATGTAAACCATGTTTTCATATATTAATAAAAATGGAGCAGTTTGCAACTTGATCTACAAAGTTGTCTATTGTAAATAGTTTTTATATTTGCTGTGATCAGTATAGCTTACTTAGATTGTGTTCAGACAGTTTAATATGAAAAAGTAAACGTTGAAGATTTTTGTAACTTTTATTTGAATGACATTTAATGGGATCTGAATCATCTAAAGTATACTTTTTTGCTTTGATATGAGACAGCAGATTCAATGTGATATTAATAATTAGCATGAACCTATTTAACATTACAATTTTCTCAATAATTTTATTCAAAATTTCATTTTACAAATCTTATGGATATTTTTATAAAATTTCCAGTGAATTAATCATAGTAAAATTATTGTAAATAATATTGTATATACTATATATAAAAATTGAAGCATCTTCAATATAAAAAGGAAAATTGTAAAAGTTTGAATTATAACTCATATAATAACATACTGAAAATCAAATTTGGTACTCATTGTAATTTTCACTACAAGTACGTGATAACGCTGCTCACATTGTATCTTCGGTCCTATTGTTTGTCAGGTTCCTCTGTACACGATGGGAGTCCTAATATTTCCTCAATAAAGAAGCAGAAAGACATTTCCTGGCGTGAATAAGCAAACAGGTAATTAAGTTAGTAGATACTGTTTTAGAATCTGTTGATTGTTATAATGAGGTACAAATTCTATTGTATACTGTTAATATCAAGTCTATGCACTACGCTTGCCAATGTTACCAACTCTTTTTGTGCCAAATCTTTTTCTTTAAAAAAACTAATGGGTTGTTTACTTAGAAATGATAAATATAATTTGGGAAAGTAGAATCTGACAAATAATCGGAGGAGTCTCATAAAATGTCTTTATTGAATTTACAACATTTAAAGAAGCTTTCGACCTTTTGTCATATTCATCTTTAGCTTAATTTCATTTATGAGCAACGCAGTGCCTTGTCACTAACAATACATATGGGGGCAAGAACAGAATAGGGAGGTCAAGGATGGAATAGGCTAAGCATATTCGGGAGGATGTGGAAATGTAAAGGCTTGTGCAAGATAGGTCTTAGGACTGAATACCAAGACGGCGACATGATTCTAATATCTGAACTTGACATCATGCGGAGTTATATACAAATACTGGACAGTGGGTGGAACTGACCTTCACCAGTGGCGCACACATCATCAATATTGGCTCTGATCAGGGTAAGACAGGCCCAGGTCGTCAAGCATGTGTGCTAACACATTTGATTGCTCTGACCAAGTGCAATTTGGAGGACATGTGGTGAATTTTAGAAGAAAGACAAGAATCGAAAGATGTCAACCGGAAGCATTTCCACTTCCTTTGACTATAATTTTGAATTGGTAGGTGAGCCTAGTTTAGGTTTACAGGAATGGAGAGATGTTGAATCGGTCCTCGGACGTCGACTCGGATTAGCTTGAGGATTATCGCGACGTCCTGGGTTCGAGTCCCTGGTCCGGTTGACATTTTTCCCGTTCTTGTCAATCTCCTAAAATTATCTATATGCTTTAATGAGCTTCATTTGAAGCATTTCCACTTGCTTAGACTAAGTGGTGAATTTTTTAGGCTAGTGCACTTCAGTCTTAAGTGTGTCCCATGAATGTTCTGCTTTTTAGTTACTTGTTTATTTACAGTCACATTAACTGCCAATGGTCATTAGCGACTTTCTGCTGTTCAGGGAACCCATTTTGCTGTAGGCGTTTTTCAGTATGGGAACTTGCACACACACAGTGTGCAGTGGCGCTAACCATCAGACCACACGAGGCTGGTATTTTACTTTGTTTAAGCATTTCCTGTTCCCCCGTGTGGTAAAGTCCATATGCACCACTAAATAGTCATCCCTACAGATTGCATCTGGGAAAATCTGGAAGTGTTCCTAATATAATGGTTCCCCACATCAGGTGTTATCCCTTTCTGCAATATTGGTAAGGGGAACCGCATATTAACAGATGGTGAGAATGGAGAACGCTAGCCGGCTGAGAAACTATAGACTACAACACCATTATCAAGATTGAAATGAAGTTTCACTGAAAATTTTCAGATCTTTATGAATACCTTTAAAAACTAGGAAAACTTATGCTCATTGATTACCTTAGGCAAATTGGTCAAAACTGCAATATCTGAATCGGAGGACGTTGATGAGGTGGTTTCTTCTGGTTCCTTTGGGTTCAGGAGGATGTTTAAATATTCTAGTAGTTCGTTGTAATTTAATTTCTCACCTGAAATTCATGGTTCAATAATTTTAATGCAATTTCATCGAGTATCACTTTTCTAAATTTTTGCAAACTAACTAACTGACTAAGCATATTGTGAAAGACGGACACCGAGGCATGGAATTCAGGCGGCATTATTCTCGTAAAAGAGTTTGAAGTATCACTCGCGCTTGTCGACTGCTCGCTGTTAACCAGTAGCAACGTATTGAAGGAGGACGAAATGAATTCTCTGTGCCGTGATGTCCATCTTTCATACCAATGTGAACTGTGTCGCTTATCTTTCCATCTAAATCAATTCTTTGTTCATCTCACATTAACATCTCTCACTTTTTAATAGAAGGGTGTATTAATAAGTTGTCAGTCACAGTCTCCATATCCCATTTGTATGAATTTGTTACGTTCTGGCAGTCTGTTGAAGAGGAAGTTCCTCCTCAAACGGCCGCACTCCGCTTCTCCTTTCCCTACTGCGCATCTAAACATGCCGTGCAAAATCTTGCCAACTGTAACTCCCTAGCTTTTTCTTGTGTAAGATTGCCACATACAGTCTTTCAACTCATTTATACCACCACAAAATAAGTCTGGAATGTTATGTTCCAGTTCATTTATGTTTCTTATGGACACAATTTTTCTGAAAGAGCAAAAGTTTGCCTGATGTATCTGCAGCTTAAATAGTTCTTGGGCTTCCAACTGGCCATCGGCCACGATGTTTCGAAGGCGGTTGCTGCCGTCGTCGTCGTCGAGTGTTTACTGCCTATCCGGGAATCTGAGTCGCTCCTTGAAACCCATCGCCAGGTGTCCATGGATATAAAGAAGCGACGCGGATCCCGGGACAGACAGACATACAGTGAACACTTGACAACGACGGTAGCGACCGCCTTCGAAACGTCTTGGCCATTGCCTACTTTCACCCGGTTGGAAGCTCAAGAACAATTGAAGACAATGGTTCTGTATAGCTTACTAAAAATACTGCAGGGAAACATTTTTTAAAAACAATAACAACTCGTCTAACTCATAAAATAGCTGTAGGAGTTACCTTTCTCTTGCAAAACGTTAAGCAAGTAGTCCGTGTTGATGACAGCTTTACCTTCCATGTCTTCTATGGCAAAAGTTTCAAAAGCGGACTTCGCCATGTCCATCGAGATGCTGTTGACCGGGCGATGGTTCAGATACAATTTCAGAAAGTCGTCAAATTTGATGTGGTTACTTTCACTTCCTTCGTTTTGCACCACGTTGCAGAGGACTTCGTGAATCATATCTTTCATCTACAAAATTGTAGAGAGTTGTTTGAAATGAAATGTTAAAAAAAAGAGCCGTTTGTATTGTATTGAGTGTGTTTGTATTGGGCAAATTGAGTTACCGTGAGATTTTTGGTTAGCAATTTTTACAAGCTCTCAGTTTACTTTCGCAGGCTGTCCTGGCGAGTTAATTGTTGTAAGAGTTCTTTGGTTTATAACTGGGTGGAGTAGTACATACATCACCGACATCACCTTCCAATGTAAAATGTTGGGTGGACTGATGATGGTCTTTCTTAAGTACGGGTTGTAAAGAAAAATTAATACGCAAGCATAGGAAAGCAGAGCGGAATTTATACGTGCTGTTCACCGTGATGACACTGTAATTTTTGTCGGATATTTAAAAATAGTTATTTTGACCATGATTTTTGTTTCTTTGAAATATTGTAAATTCAATTTGTTTCATTTAAATCTTTACACCAATCATTTTAATCAGTTTTGAATTTGTAAAAATAAAACCTTTTTAATGAAATATTTAATTTTGAATTTTGGCGGGAGCTCTCGCCCACGAGTTATATAGACAAGCGTGATAAACAAATTGGACACGAGACAGAAATCTGGTTTACCTGGCTTTCAGTTGGGTAAAATCCAATGGCCCTTACAATATTCGCCAATTCACACAGAGGAATCGATTCTGAAATCTTGTACTCGATTGGATACTCGTCGCCCTGGTGCAATATCTGCGCGTAGTAGAAATAGTCTTCGATTTCTTTCATCAGCGTTCCGGAGTCTCCGCCTTCTAACAGACTGTAGTAGGGTGTGAGACCGGTGCCACCCAAGTGGTAAACAATGTCTATAGCCCTGCAAAAGGGAATTACATGGGCGTGTAGCACGAATGGCTGTAACGGAACCACGCTCTCAATGACGTCAACCAATTACCTGATGTTTATCTGCCACATCAATATGCTCCTGTCGTTGTTCCCCAACGTAAACAAATACTTCGCGTCGGGGCTCGAACACAGCTGAGCTATCTAAAGGCGACACACGCGAAATTCAATTTATAGGAAATTGGAATCGCCACGGCATACACGGTTATTTTCTATACATATACCATACTTGTAATTTAGGTATGAGGTGGCTGATTCAATGTAGTGCAATATTCAGATTCAAACGGTGCAAACTGACGACTTCACGTGTTTGTTTACCTGTATCGGGTGTCCAACCATGGTGACTGACTTGTACGGGTTTCCATCAAGTGGCAACATCTGCAGCCCTATTTGACTTCCCGCGGATATCAATGCATATATTTGCTCAGCACTGGTCCGGAAGGTGGGGAGTATCTGTAAAGCAAAGTAATCTCACCTAAATAATTACAGGCACTCTGCTGTAAATGGAATTTTTGTGCAACCTTCAGTTGCCCGAGAAATAAATTCATCTGGAGGATATATTGAATATAAGCTTCTTGGGTTTCTAATCGTAAAACGCAACGTTTCGATGACTGTCGCCACCATCTTCTTCAGGTAACGTATAGCTATTGAATCGTCGTTTTACACCATCGATGTAACCTGGGTAGAAACCCGAAAACTTTATATTCAAACAAATTCATCTTTTGGTAAACGAAACAGACTTTTCATCGTAATTAATAGGATATAATAACAGAGGCGCAAGTTTCAACAAAGATGCTTTCTGGGCGGATCCCCTTGAGAAAGGATTCTCGTGTTTCCACGTGGGTAACGGTGACGTTTCAACAGCCATCACTGCCATCGTCTTCCGGGTTGAAGTGAAATGTCGCCGTTTAACACCACGTCCCGAGAAGCCTTTCTCAATGTACTCACAAATCACTCAAACGGGGAGAATAGTTTTCGGCAAGTCGTCACACACTTTCAACCTGACAGAATGCTTAACCTCCTAAGTAATACACAATGAAAAGTTCCGGGCCTTACCCGGAAGATTTCCGAGGTGAACTTGTCTAGGGAAAAATTTAGTCATCACTGAAGGGGTTAAATATGCCAAATGTTCAACAACCGTGTCTCGGAAAAATGTGTACTAAAACTATGACTAAACGAGCGTATTAACAACTACAGTAAATATTTTATATAACAGTCTTGTTATTTTTTTTTTTTTTACACAAATTGTTAATACAAATGAGACACCTCGTAGGATCCGTGCCAGAATAATTCAAGCAGTATGAAGAGCAAACGGTGGCCCGACATTGTATCGAGCGGGTGGTTATAATAATTTGGCCGTTCAGTGTTTTTTAGTGAAACAACAAGCAAAGGAATGAATACAGAATATACCTGAAATGAATCGACTGGTGAGCCGAACGTTGGACCCAGAAGCGTTTTCACACACTGTTTGGTTTCATTGTCCAGAAACCTGTATTTGTACTGAAAAAAAAAATAGGCATCCAAATAATTTTTTTATTTTCAAGTAGACCTGAAGTGTGTTATAATTGCTTACAAGGTTCTGAAAAGGGGTTACCAATAAAAAAGTATTCTCTACATTTACTCGCAGTTAATTTGGACAAGACTATTCAATGTATTGATGATATGAGTCATAATCAATAATCCGATTAACCCATTCAAGTATGTAAATAAATTTTTGAGCTGACATTAGTGAAAAAGTTTTGGCTAAAAAATTAAATTTATTTGCAATACTCCAAATTCATTGTAAGGCAGAGTCGACTTACACCCCTCACGGTATCAAACTGTATACGTTACCCCACTATTGGCGATCATAATTGCAGATTCGTCGCTGATATCTTGGTTTACGATCATACATAATGGAACTGCAATTTGTTCAATTCTGTCCGATGAGATTACAGTCAGGGTTTCTCTGAAATTGAAGAATCGTGAAACAATTAAAAATATTTATCGCTAGTTAGTATTTGAGAAAGAGAGAGAGAGACAGAGTTGTTTAAACCATTGCTTACACATTTGCTGCTAATCATGGATTCCACACAGTGGATAATTCAGTGAAACAATTGGATCTTTATTATCCATTGATGACAGTTACGTGTGTCCACACTAGATCGACAGTCAATTTCATAGCAGTTCTACAAAATTCTCCAAATTATCTATACCATGCCATTAATATTGAGTGCTCAGGAAGCTAAATTTTTCTTCTCTGCCACTCTCTCTCTCTCTTTCTTGTACACACTTTTATACATATACAGGGTGTAACAGAAGTGTACAAATATGAGGGGATGCCCGTGGTACTTTTCTCTCCCCAGCTTGACTGCGGGGCTCGCCTGACTGTGTCGGGGATGCCTTCGTACTCTCTCTGGTTGGTTTTATCAAAGTTCTCACATGCCGAGACACCTTAATCTATATTAGGTGGCGTATGTACTGGGGTCAAAGACCTTGGGCATATGGCAAGAGTTGCCCACTGATCGCATTGGATCAGTCTGTCAACTTCCTCCTAAAACTGTTGGAGACACGGAGAAGGAAGGGAATGCTGCGACACCGTGGCAAACTCGTCTCCTGTCATTCGGAATGGCGTGAGGATCGTATTCAATAGCCCGACCTACCTCGTGCACGTATTATAGGGTTTTCCCTGCATCTCTTTAGATGAAATACTGGGTGGGATCCTTAAAATACAGTTAGTGACCAGAGATGGGGCTGTGAGGCCTGAAGGTGAATTGACACAACAGCTCAGTTAGGAGTTGAAGTCTGACACGGGTTGGATGGGGTGGAGAAGGTTGAAAGTTGAAGCCTAACGCAGGTGTAACCAGTATAACGACTCATAAATAGGTGAAATAGATAATTAAAAAATTTTTTGATGGAATTATTCTCGTTACAAATTCTGTTTTTAACACGTCCGCTGTGGGTGATGACAATGTGTTGTCGTGCGTTATCCCTCTCCTTGTCGTCATGTCAAAATGCGCATATCCGACTCCAGCAGCCAATGTTTTAAACGATATGGACATTTCTCGTAAATAAGTGCAGATTTATTTATTTATTTTTTTTATTTTTTATTTTATTTTATTATTATTTTTTTTTTGGGTAACAGGCTACATGAGGGTGATCCTGAAACAGGCAACTTCCCTTTAATAGCATAGGAAGGGAATTGAAAAGGGGGGGATGCGGAAGGTAGAGCAAGGTAGCCAAGGGTTAACTAGGGCCCCCGGGATCCTACCCGGTGTTTCACCTAAAGAGATGCAGGGAAAACCCTAGAAAACCTGCATCAGGTAGGTCGGGCATTGCTGGGCTACTATTCTCACGCCCTTCCGAATGACGGGAGACGAGTCTGCTGTGGGGACGCAGCAGCATTCCCTTCTCCGTGTCTCCACCAATTTCAGGAGGCAGTTGGCCGACTGATCCAATGGGATCAGCGTGGACAACTCTTGCCATATGCCCAAGGTCTTTGACCCCAGTACATATACCTCCTAAAATAGGTGAAGGTGTCTCGGCATATGAGAACTTTGATAAAAAATACCCAGAGAGAGTGCAAGAGGCATCCCCGACATGATCAGGTAAGCCCCGCAGTCACTCTAGGCTGAAGCGTCTACGAGAAAACTCCCGCAGCGCCCTTCCCATCCTGATAAGTGCAGAAGGGAGAATACAGCCATTTAAAGAGATTACTCATGGTTTCCACAGCGAGTGGTAAAGCCTAAATGGAAAAAAAATACAGTTAAAAACCAAATCAAGATACTAAACCCGCTTGAGAAGTCGTATTCAACAAGCATTCTGTCCTCTCCGACTGAAAACAAGCGCAGTTTATCGGCGTTTGTTGCAGGTTCCGAAAATGTGATATCCCTTATATTTTTGTAGTGTGATCTTTGTCTTCCAATTAACTTCACTTCGTTGCCACTTACATCAGAACATTTGTAAACAGAGACGAATAATCCCTCATCCTAAAATCAAAACGGAAAAAGAATGTTTAATAATTGTCTGCGTACCTACGCTCTAATCAAGTACAAAAAGTAATTATAAACTGATGTGTTATTTTGTGACTGTGAACAGCAACCGTACACAGAAGTAATTCCTTCTTAATACAATGACAAGACAGAATAGAAATAATCATATTCTATGGAATATCAAAATATCTTTGGTTACATATTATAATAATAAAGTTTTCAATCACTAGTCAACCTGAGTCAGCAAGTTGCAATTCCAAAATTGAAGTGAACTGAAATCAGGGAAATAAAATTACCTTGTAAGCTATAAACTGTGAGTCGTTAGAAATTATTATTTTTGTGATCGTGGAGTTGCCGCTACGCAGAAGACCGCAGGCAGAAGGTACTAACAGTATGGGATCGAGGAGGCAAATATATCCACTGCCAAAGCTGCAAGCAATGAAGTATCCTGATAGAAACAAAATGCTAAATGAATTCAAGAATTTAAAATCCGCGTTAAAAATATGCTGCAAGGGAAATAGAGTTACCTGACGGAGAATACTTTAGGCAATATATAGAATAGCTTAGATCTTCCCCATTTAAGTTTATTTTCTTCTCAAGCAAAGTTGTTTTCTTTTTGTAGTTAATTAGCGTCAGCACGCCGTCAGACCGGGCGCTCAGCAAGTGCTTCCTGAAAACGTTATGTACTGCGGATAAATTCAATGGAAAATTTAATTACAGACAATTATTGGTCCTTAAACAAGCTGCTGTGCAGAAATTTTACACTAAATTAAAGCAGTTTTATTTTGATTCCAATCGATGTTTGCATAACACTGTACTCCATTCCACAGTTGATTATTTTATGCACTTTTTTTTTGGGGTATGAAATTCAATTTCAGTTTTTTTGGTTTACTTCATTAAAATTTCCATTTAAATTAAGTTGAATTTCTTTTTAAGAAAAGTCTGATTATTGTAACTTACTTCTGCGGATGAACGTCAATGGCAGTAATTACACTTTCTAACTTTTCAAAAATGAAGTGGCATTTATTTCTGATTGAACTGATGAGAGCCATTTGTCCAGTTTCTGTACCTGAAATCATAAGTATATATTCAATAAATCAATCGCCCAACATCCATAAAATTAACAAATCGGCAAAGTTCATTCACAACCATTTTGTCCAGATTTTTTTTCGGACTTCTTCAAGTGCAGACAAGTAAACAAAGTGCAACTGAAATTAAAATTTAGAATGGATAAAGGCACACGATGATTTAACAAAAATGAGACTATTTCACACCCTCGACAGTGTGTAACATTTCAGTCTTAACTGTCATTGGTCCCAGTCCGGGGAGCAAATTTTTTTAAAATTTTGTTTAATCCTCGTGCAGATTTATCAGTTCAAAAATTTAAACTTCATATCTCTTACCTACAATATAATCTCTCACAACAAATGGTTTGCGATCTAACGTTGCATCGGATGGAATCAGGTTGAAGATCGATGTTTGAGCAGTATCATATTTTTCTACTTTAGTTCCTAGAAGAAAGCAAACAAACAAACAAACAAACAAATGAATTTATTTTATAGCAGTACCACTTCCCAAAATAAAATTATTTCCTAACCATTGTTACCTGATCCCATAGAACGGCGTCTGAACAAATATTGGTGGCCGCTCAGGTGGAAGTTTATTGACACTAAACTGTCCAGGTGGAATTTGTGACCCCAGAACAAAATCCTCAGAGATTTATCATAAAATTTTATTTGTCCTTTGGCGTTTCCTGTCACAACAAGGCTGGAGCATCATCCGTTAGAAAAATTAACACAATGGCAGGGAAAGGCAAAATGGTTGATTTATTTTACTGATAAAATATGAGCGGGTGAGGATGACAGCTAACTCGAGGTTACTTCAAAAATAAATTCATAAGAAAATATTTAGAAATTTGTTTGGCCGTAGTTTTCAAATAAAATATACTCGTTTTGGGGAAAAAAATACACCATAGTTTCCAAGTAAAATTGCAACTTTAAGAATGGCTGAAAGCCAATTAATTATACTATGAACGTTTCATTATAAACCATAGACCTACAGGATTAAGAACTCCTAATATTCATACTTCCATTATCTGTAAGTAAATTCCTCTTTTTAGAGAAAACCTTCCTTGCCTGTGCTATCCTACTCTTTATGTCTACTGCACTTCTTCCATCCCTAGTTATTCCTTAACTTCAGTCAAAATATCCCCTTCCCAATCTAACAGCCTTTGTTATTCCACTGTTTCCCAATACTGCACTCCATCACCTTTTGTTTCCCCTCTATTAATCCTCATATTGAACTTTTCGTCCAGGACGACATTCTCAACATTCATTATGTTTTCCAAGGCTTCTTTCTGACCCCCCCCCCCCCTAATACCACAATATTATCAGCAAAACCTTAGGGTTTTTATTTCTTCTCCTTGAAGGTTGATTCCATATTCATTTTTAACTTTCTTCATCACCTGTTCTGTATATAAGTTAAACAGCGTGGCCAATATACTGCATCCTTGTCTTACTCCTGTCTTGATTTCTGCTTTCTTCTCTTCATCTGCAATTCTATTTACTGGGCACTGCCTTCTTTTTCTTGATATTTCAATCCTGTCATCTTCAAAATCCTTAATAGTTTGTTCCAGTTAACATTATCAAAGGCTTTTTTTCTAAATCTACAAATGCCATGAACGTTGTTCTGTTTTTTCTTATCCGTCCCCAGAGTCGATATTGCTTCTCCTGTCCCCCTACATTCTTCCTAAAACAAAAACTGATCTTCTCCTAACTCGCGTTATATTTGGTGTTCCATCCTCCTATATACTATTTTTGTTAATGTTTTTCAGGTATGAGATACTAAACAATTATGAAAGTAGTATAAATTGAAAAAAAACATGAAAAATGACAACAGGCCGCATTATATGTCTAGCACATACTTATCTATTGACTTCAAAACAGTAATTGCACTTTTCTCTAGCTGTACGATTTTGGATATGTTCATTTTGTTTTTAAGTTCAGCGATTGCATGTACCGGGTCAGTATACGGATTATCGCTCCAAACGACAATGTTCCCTGAAAAATTAAAACTTTATTAAAGCAATCACTGGATGTTTTACGTCTGTTTCAAATTAAAGGAAACAATGAGATGACCTTTTAAGAGACAAGTTTTTTTTTATTATGTAAGCTGATGTTTCGGCGCTGAACTGGTTCAGTCTGTATGCGCCTCGCTGTGCCTCAGAAGAAGTAGTCGGCGCTAGCGTGTGAACTATTAGTTAACCCCTATTTTTGAACGATAATTTGCTTGTTCTGTTAGAAGATTGAATTGTTTAATTTAAAGGGGGTACAAAGGAGTACTGAAACGTTGGCTTACGTAATAAAAAAAACTTGTCTATTAAAGGTTGTCTCATTGTTTCCCTTATTTAAGCAAAATAAACAGTTCAGGTGTAGTAATACAGAACATTTTGTGGCCAAATACCTTTCAAGGTAGCCGTCAATGCTTGACATGTTCCCAGAAGATATGTGGATTGTGTCGGGGACCCTTGAGACTTGGATGGCATTTCAGGAAAATGACTCGTCAATTCAAGCGCTTCCTGTAAAGACAGTTAATTTTGTTTCGTATTAAAAATAAATAAATTTGTTGTTTGTCCTCTTACTGACATCACATTTGACCTACTAAACCAACAAATGGTATCCAGGGTAAACAGTTCTCGGGTTTCCGCTCGGGTCAAATGAAGCTTAAGCCACGATGTTTCTCGATGGTGCACTCGGCCATCGTTCTCGCTTGAGAACGATCACAGAGAACGACATCGTGGCTTAAGCTTCATTTGACCCAGATGGTAACCCGAGAACTGCTTATCAATAATATACACCAGGAAAATCTTCGGTTAAATGGGATCCATTAAGGATTTTCGGTGTCTTTTCTGAAAACATCTGGTTGTGCATGAACATAATTCTAAGTGAGAGAGAGAGAAAGCGAGAGTAAGAAGTGCTACAGGGTTACTGAAAACTTACTTTCCTTGTTCTACTCATACTTAATCAACAGTAAACTACGGATAATATAGAAGAATTCAAATCCTGGTAAAATATTTCATTCTGATTGGGTGACAAATACAAATTTACTATCCGAGTCACAAACAAAAGTAACGAACTGCTTCAATAGTTCCTGGGCTTCCAACCCGGGTGAAAGTAGGCACTGGCCACGATGTTTCGATAACGGTCGCCGCCATCCTTGCCAAGTGTTTACCGTCTGTCTGTCTGTCTGGGGATCTGAGTCGCTCCTTTACACCCATTGCCAGGCATCGAGGAGTGTGTCGTGCACTGATTGGGTCTGGTCCGCAGCCAATACAGCGCACGGCACACTCCTCCAATGCTCGGTGACGGGTATAAAGGAGCGATTCAGGTCCCTGAACAGACGGCGAACACTTGACAAAAATGGCAGTGACCACCGCCATCGAAACATCGTGGCCAATGCCTACTTTCACCTGGCTGGAAGCCCAAGAACTGTTGAAGCAGCAGGTACACCAGGGAAACCTTCACTCTTTGTTAAAAGTAATGAATGTATATATGAAGAGGCTTTAAGATAAAAAAATCAACATTCCTTCCACACATTACAGTAATTTATATCTGAGACATGCAAGAAAGGGATAAAAATTGAGTGAATGAAATTACTTACCTCATCCCATGACATAAAAATTACGTTATTCTGTGTCGTCAAGATAAAGTGCTCGTTTATTTGACTGTTGAATGTAATCTGTTTAACTTCCCCGTACGACTCGCTCAGTTCCACCGTTCCTGCAAATTAAACTACAATGAAGACATCGCGGAAAATAAACTGATTTAACTAGGACCAATTACACAGCTAAATGTGCCAAGTTCTGATCTCAAGACGTTGCCGACAACATATGAAAATTTCACATGCTGATGATGTTTGGTAATACGAGCAGCTTTCCTGTGACGAAAGTGATCAACGAAAGGTGCGATGCATCCGGTCGAAGTCGTACAAAGCAAAAGTACTTGTGCATTGAATATAAAGAGCGCGATAAGTCAATCAAATTCTATTCCACGCCACTGCATTACTAATTAAAATTGCATTACTCAGTACAGCAGGGATATGAAAATTTTAGTATGTTCTCAGGCTTTATTAACAATCCTATTGCCACCATATAATTTGCAGTAAATAATTTTTGCTAAAAAATGTTAAAAACAGAATATGGAAAAGAAATCGTACCGCAAGGAGAAGAAATAAAAACCCTATGCTTTGTAGTATTAGGGGAGTCAGAAGGACAGTTGGAAATCATAATGAATAGCATGAACAGGGTCCTGGAGAAAGAGTTCAATATGAGGATTAATAGAGGGAAAACCAAGGTAATGGAGTGTGAAATAACAAAGGCTGTTAGATTTGGGAAGGGATATTTTGATTGAAGTTAAGGAATTTCAATAAATGCCTCGTTTAAAGTGTACAAATTACGACAGAAGTACCCAAAATACAAGCAATAAATTATTATTACACAATGCTTCTGTTGTCTAGCGCCTTTGATCAGGTGATGGAAAAATGGGAGAGCTGCAAGAATGACGAATAGCCTATATTGGTCCTCACGTTCTTCCGTCACCTGATGAGAAACATTGTGTGGTATTCATTTTATCACTAATTTAATGTCTGTATTTTGATAATAATTTCCTCTTTGTTAATCAGTCGCATTAATAACTAAAACTATAATTTAATTTTGACTTCAAATTTATTCAGCAGGAACTTTCAGCGCAGTCAGCTACAAAATTTGAATCCAAATTTTTTGTAACATTACAACAATATTTTCTTTGAAACAAAATTCCTTGAAGAAATTGTCAGCATTTTTTAAATCAATAATTGAGTGTATTGGCCAATTCAGTAACTTAATTTAATACACATTCATGACAGGATATATTTATAGAAATTTACCAATTAGGACTTCGGTGGCGCTGGTCCATTCCCAGAGAGCAACAGTGTGCGGACTACTTTTACTGATGGATAGGAAATATTTCGCATTCGGGCTCATCTTAACAAGGACTGTTCCCTTTTCTCCATGGGGATTGAAACGGGTGAAAATTGGTAGACTGCAATTTGAACAACCTTGCAGTGAAAAATAGTTTTGAGTCATTATAAGGTACTATTTTAATTCTGGAAAACTACATTAATACTGATTTTTATTTTAAATCCTGTGCATAAACAAGCAGTCCTACAAACTAAAACTAATTAATGAGATTAAGAATTCTTTTTTTTATATTTAAAAACTTGCACGAGTTAAGACATTTGAGATCGGTAAACTGAATTTTGTTTTATTATCAATGGAATGACAGATTTAGCTGAAAGGAAAAAAGAACTTCAAATCTTCACATATTTCACATCAAATCTTGGTGACAAGCTGGAATTTATTATTAAGACGAGATGTCGCAATCAGCATTTGCACTGACTGTGTGTCACGAAAATTTTTGTTACATTTTCATCATTACTATTCACTTTATTAAAAAAAAAGAAATCAACAATTACCAGGTTTCTGCATCCCAAACAACAACTGTGTTGTCTTCACCTGAATCAGCAGTAACAATCCATTTTCCTTCTCTGTCAGCAGAAGCTGAAGTTATGTAATTTTTCTGAAAAAAAGAAAAGCGTAGGCTTTCCCATTGAGCTTGTTTCAAATACAATTCTTGGGTTACAACCCCGATCAAAGTTTGCTTACAAAACGCTTTGACAGCAAGACCCACCGCTGTCGCCAGGTGACGACGACGGCGGAGCTCGCCGTCGAAACGTCGTGTGAGCAAGCTTTGACGCGGCTTGAAATACGAGAGGTATTAGAAAAGTGTGTAAGAAGTTGCGGTTACTTACGTGACCCTGGAGAAGTTTCATCTCTTTATATTTGTAATCGTACAAGATGCCTATGTGAGCACTGGTATAAAATATGTTACTGCGACTAGCCGTCGTGAGATTCAAAAATGGGACCGATTTGTTGTAACCGAAAGACCATCGAGGATACTGAAACAGTTGCATTACAGTAGTAAAGTAACATAATTATAGTATACGGTGTTCTTAAATGAACAGGGACAAAGCTTTCTAGATTTAATGATAGTTTTGTGGTTGAACTTCACGAGAAACTGGAATTGGGAAGGAATATTGAAACTAATGTTTTGAATAGTAATAAGCAAGAGAATATTCTCAAAAAGATGGACTAATCACAGTTATGGTTTATGAGGGGACAAACACTCCTAAATGAAATCATTTTGTTTGTAGTTGGTTGACGTGAACAGCGGACACTTGTGTTTGCTTGCTTTATTTCTTGTGACATTTTGGAGAGTCACTGTCCTTGATGAGTTTACTTTTTATAAACATTTAAATGTGAAAATACATACATATTCAGTTGAAAGCACAATGTATGTATAGATATGTGGTATTTAAATCATAGTCGATTGGGTTAATATTCAAATTGTTTTTATTTTTTTGTATCTTTATTTATCTTTCTTGTCTTGCACCTCATTAATATTTTGTTAGAATTTCTATTACCTTCTCTACCCCAGCAATTTCAGCATCCGTTTGCATTAAGCTATGAACCTCACAATACCGAAGCCATGTATGCGGTACAGTTTGCACTGTCTAAAGCCTTTTTTTTTTAATTAGTTCTCACACGGAATTAATCCAGTCTAGTCCCACTTTTTCTTATTTACTTTAGATGCAAATTAAAATATAATTTTTTATAAAAAGATTCTATACTTGATGCCACTGTAGTCAACAATCAACAAAAGTTGAAGAAGAATGCCGAGATTATTTATGATACAAAACACTGCTCCATCAATACCGTAAAACTGTCACAAGAGTTATCATCTATTTGGTACTTAAAGAGTTGATTGAAAAAATTCAAGTAGAGTTAGATTAATGACCAATTCGCAGACAAACCAAATGTTTTATTTTGTCCTTATGACGTTTCATAAACAATTTGGAGTATAAGTATAAAATCATATTCCATAGATGCTATAGAGAAGCAAGCACAAGCTTCAAGGATGTGGAACGAGTCAGAGATTTTACATAGGTTGCTTTATTAATATTAGAATATACTGTAACTATTCATTAATTTTTAACTTATAATAAGATTTTCTTAAGTTCTATACAGAAGACATACAATTTGTACCTTATATATAAAATTGATAAATATTTTTACATCCTATACTAAAAAATTAGTGTTCTAATAATGTTCTTACATAATTATAAATATCTACCCCTATGATGATACATTCAGCTTCATAAATTCTTCAACAGAGTAGAAGGAGTGAGTGGCCTTAGTAAGAACTTAGTTAGTTCATATTTGAACTTGTTTGGATTTATTTTTAATTGTTTAATGGAGGTGGGAAGTTTATTAAATATGCTAATAGATGGCATTGTAATGTACACCCTTTTGTATTATGGTTAGAGACTTCCCTTCCTTCCTTCCTTCCTTGTGTAAATTGTTTTTACTTCTGGTATCAAAGTCATGTATATCTGAGTTTAGTGTGAAGAGGTTACTGTTATTAATAACAAATAACATGAGTGATTGAATATGAGTGTCAGTATTCCAGTTTTCTTGAAAAGTCCCCTACAAGATGTTTTTGGTGAGACCTGACATAATATTCTAACAGCCTTTTTTTGAAGTGTAAATATTTTATCTTTCCCTGATGCATTGCCCCAGAATATTATACCATATGTCATTATAGAGTGGAAATATGCAAAATAAACTAATTTTCTTATGTTAGGATCACTACAACTTGACATAATTCTCTAAGAGCAAAGGTTGCCGAGCCTAATTTTCGTAGGAGAATATTAATATGATCCTTCCAGTTTAATTTATTGTCCATGGATATACCTAAAAATTTTGTACATTCAACTTCAGTTATTTCACAATTATTTGTTGCTACTTTTATTGAGTTGGAGGAATTCTTCTTGTACAGACAAAAGTAATCAAATCCTTCCTGAAGCTAAAATTTGGATCTGTAATGGTTATTGAATTGTAATGCCATCCATTAAAAATGTAACTTCAGAAGGAATTTCATTACTCCTGTCAGTACAGGAAGAAGAAGTCCCAAAATGGTGGACGAATTGTCATATGAGTAACACAAAAAAAACTACGTTTTTCTATGATTTGGTCACTAATTTAATTCTTGTTTTTAATTAATTATTTTTTTTTACAAAAGGGGGCATTAAGTGACATTTTGATCAAATAATGCCTTATTGTTTGAAATAAATCTGGTGCACTCCTAATAAATTCACCGCTGGATTAAAGTCGAGTGTATATTAAATACTTCAAATATACGGCAAGATTCTGGTATCAGAAAAATTAAGCTTTGAGGAGGCTGAACTGGAATACATAGTTTTAAAAGGATTATTTCTTTATTTCTTCCTTCTTTCACTCGCTCCTAATTTTTATACTATCGACGAGGGAACGCCCATCAATTCCTTCACATTTCAACATACTTGTCAACAAAATAGAGCCTTATCATCAACTTTATTGAATGTAAAGCAGCCACTTAAGTAAAAGTGTGCACCTACACCCGTCAATTACACTCATCAACCCCCCATGATGTGAGATACAGAGAGAAAAGAGTGAATGGTGAGCCAGTTTACGACAATTCTTCCATACTTTGTGGAAATTTTTCAGTAGGCAGGAGACGTTTGTGCGCTGAAAAGGAGGCTACACGGTTACACAAATAACAGTAATGATGTAATACAGGCTAAATATGTATTTGTTTGCTAGCAGAAAGTTGTGAAGATACATGTAAAATACTTACAAATGGAGAATACGTCAGCCTCTTTTCAATTTTAACTGCATCTTTACTTGAATGAGCTGATTTCCTTCTTAGAAAGTGACCTTTCAGACTGGAGATGGGGCAAATTCCAAATGTCTCATCCTCGTACACGAGAAATGGTGGATCAGTCATTTTATTTCTTGGTTGGTTTTCTTTAAAAAAAAAAAAGATGTGATCACAAAAGTGAAAAAAAATGGATCTGTACATAACAGTAAGTTCTGAATCATCTTTTAAACCTGAAGCTTATCATGTAATTTCCTGACAAAGCAAATTTACAATAAATAATGACCCAGAAGTTGGTCGTGGATAATGTAACAAAAAAAAAAATACAAGTACACTGTCTTAACAAAAACGATTTACTGGAAACAGTGTGTTTCACCCTTAATTATTCTCAACATACATCTTATGATGGCCATGGTTTTTTGGAAAAAATTGCCAAGCATGTTAACATAGTGTAAATTTTTTTTTCTCATTGAATTGTTCACAACTGAATCCTGGCTGATTATTTATTGTGAATTTCAGTGTACAGTAACAAAATACATTTATAGGATAGAACACAAAATATCACCGTAATACCTCGAATGATTGGTACAAAAAGTAAATTCAGATGTGCATCGGTACTCAAACCAGATGGTCAAATAAATTTAATTTTTGAAATGGTGGAAGGGAGGAAGGAAATTGAAATCTAAAGAAATCGATAGAGGAGTAAGATAAGGATGCGGTCTATTGCCCATGCTCTTTAACTTATATACAGAACAGGCGATGAAGAAAGTTAAAAAATAAATATGGAAGGGGAATCAAAATGCAAGGGGAGAAGAAATGAAAACACAAAGGTTTTCCAATGATATTGGTCGAATTAGGGGAGTCTGAAGAAGACTGGGAAAACATGAACGTGATACTGGAGGAAGAGTATGACATGAGGGTTAACAGAGGGGGGAAAACCAAGGTGATGGAGTGTAGTATGGGAAACAGTGGAATGACAAAGGTTGTTAGATTGGGGAGGAAATTACTGGGGCAGCATAATAACTAGGGATGGTAGAAGTGTAGTAGACATAAAAGAGTAGGATAACACAGGCTTTTCGCAAAAAAAGGAGGAATTTACTTACGGGTAATAAGAAAAACCGTTTTGGAAACGTGGCACATTAATCAAGAGTACAATCAGAATTTCATCTGAACTGCAGAACTTTATGTTTATATACTGTAAAAGACTGTTTTACTATTTATCGACGTCCAAAAAAAAGTCATATGTTGCAAACTGGTTGAAAGTTCGTCTATATATATTTAAGACTTCTGGCCACTTGTTGCATTTGTTTGGTTTTTACCTCCAGATCTTTCTTAATCGTCATCGTCCCGAGTATAAAAGAAGAACGTGGTTTTCTGATCACCTTACTTGTCGCTTTATTACAAGAGGTTCTTTTTAACAGTTGCGGTCCTTTTCCCCTTTCCAAACAAAACCTTCAAAGTCGAGTTGGCCGAAAAAGGAATCTCCGTCAACAATTAACACTGTCGATTCGATCCAAAAAAAAAATATATAGATATATTTTAAGAAAAATATTCTGCAAAAGACGACCGAGTCCAAGTGCGGCTTTGTCCCTCTTCTTCCCTATTTCTTCCTAGGACGACGATATCCTGTAGAATAATAAATTCATCATGGCCGGGCGTTCATCCTGAACATGGCGGAGCTGTTGATGTTTCGTCCTGTCGCCATTTTGTGTACACCACGAGGGGGAATTTACACGGGATTGAACATGGCTGACTTGTTTACCTATAGGCTACATTTGTGAACTGAATTACCGGGGAAAATAATTAAAATGTTGCTGCAGTTTGTAGGTTGAAAAGAACAACAAAAATTTCCCCCTCTCACCCACCCACACCCAAGAAATTTCAATTCTGTGTTGACATTTCAAGAAAGAATTTTTGTTCAGTTATTAGCAGTTTCAGGTTTTACTTTATTCATATGTTCTCAATTTTTTTTATTATTATATTAAAACACATCATTTCAGATATGATTTATTAGTTTATATTTCATTAATAACCATCAACATTATTGAAATTGAATTAATAAATAAATTTAAAAAGAAAACAGTGAGAAACGTTTTTAATAAAAAGAAATAAGACAACATATTTGGTTTCCCTAATTTTTTGTTACTTCTTCATGTGTACTGTTTTCCTTTTTTTTTCGGTTGGCTGCACTGTGCGTGAAAAGCATACAACTTTTTTTGTTTAGAAACGACATTATTTACAGAATTTTTCCAATAATATTACAAGAAATGAATTACATTCATCTGTGTTACGAAACTTGTTAAGTCATACATTGTAACATTCATCCATACAATATTTGTTAAGTTATATCTTAAAGCATTCATCCATACTAAATTTGTTAAGTTATATCTTGTAGCATTCACCCATACAAATTTTTTGTTAAGTTATACCTTGTAGCATTCACCCATAATAAATTTGTTAAGTTATATATTGTAGCATTCACCCATACAAATTTTTTGTTAAGTTATACCTTGTAACATTCATCCATACAATATTTGTTAAGTTATATCTTAAAGCATTCACCCATACTAAATTTGTTAAGTTATACCTTGTAGCATTCACCCATACAAATTTTTTGTTAAGTTATACCTTGTAGCATTCACCCATACAAATTTTTTGTTAAGTTATACCTTGAAGCATTCACCCATACGAAACTTGTTACATCTGAAGAAGTTTCAAGAAAAGGGAAACGAAACGCTGTGAACATATATATTTTTAAATAAGTTGTTTGTCTTGTTGGCCTTTTAATTTATTTTGACAGATGTCAGATAAATATAACATTTTTTTTGTAGTTAATTGAACGACTCTATGATTATTTGTTTTGTATTTAAACTAGGTAAATGGATGTTCCTTTTTTTGGGGAAGGGGGGGTTCAAAACTTTTAGCATTTACTCAGTTAACTTAAGTAATGGGCTTTTTGAACATTCCTGGTTTAATACATTTCTATTTTTGGAAATTAATTACAATTAAAAGGCAGAGAAAGGCCAATTTTATAAATAAAAATGGTAAACTTAACGTGGTGATGGGAAAAAGTCAGAATTTAATAATTGAAATTAAAATTTGCCTTACCCCTCTAAACGTTTATTTGTCATTATATTGATTTTCGGATACCTCTGAAGATGTTTGATGAGCACTGACAGGAAACGTTCTTCTTTTTGAGTGGAGGGTGGGGAGGGGGGTTTAATAAAAATTTTAATAAACCCCCGAGTGGTGGCAATTATAGATTAAATATTATTTAGTTTATTTTTCCTGACCACGGGCATAACATATATACAAGCTTATCGAATGTCTGATATAAAGGAAATGAAATATTCTTCTTGAGAAAGGTAAATTTAGAGCTCGGAAAAAAACAAACAAACAAGCAAACAAACAAACAAATGCATTATTCTGACCCTATTTTTATTTTCACACAATTAATGACACTAAGACTGTAAGATTTAAGAGTAGAAATAATAATCGAATCGATACTAATTTTATGTTAGTTTACTTTTTCATCTTATTTTAACAAATTGTGTGAAAAGGTGAGAAAATAAAGATGGGGGAAAAATGCAAGTTGAATAAGTAATAATATAAATGAAGGAAAATGAAAAGTTTTCCATTTAAAACTGTGAGGGAAAGAATGTAAAATAGAATTTTTTTCATATAAGTGTAAAAGTAATGAAGCAATTTGTGTGACCTTTTATTTTTAATTTACACAATATATCTTCATGTTTAAACTTCTCCGCAGGAAGAAAACCCGCCGAAGAAGGTACGGATGTGTACCGAAACGCTGAAACTTTCTAAGTTAATTAAATAATCTGTCTGTAAAAATGCCAGAAATTGCTTCAGTAATCCGTAACGGATGTAAATAAAGTGGGGAACGTTTTCCTTTTTTCTTTGTAAGTCATTTACAAAAACACTTAAATGAAGGAAAATTCAAAATATACTAGTTAAAACTGAGGAAAACGTCAAAAATACGAAGTAATTATTATAAGTGTAAAAGAAATAAAGCAATCCGTGGACTTTTGTTTAATTTGCAAAATATATATCTCCACAAGGAATTCATTAAATTTTGTTAAAAGTCTGATTTTTATTTAGTATGATAATAATAATTTTTCTTTATTTTAATCAGCCACTTAAATAACTGAAACTATAATTTAATTTTGATTTAAAAATAAATAAATAAATAAAAAATTATAGTTTTGATTATTTAAGTGGCTAATTAAAATAAGGAAAAATTATTATCAATCTATCTCCACTTTTAAAGATCTGTTAAATATCTCCTGCACAGTAATGAAAGCTGAAGAAGGGGTAGGAACGTGTAACCGAAACGTTGTCACTTTCCAAATTAAATAAATAAACTCTCTATAAGGGGCAGAATTAATCCATAAAAACTAATGTAAATGGGGAAAAAAAGGTTCTCCCCCTTTTTTTAAGGGAGACATTAACAGGTCCCTATGAAACTTTTTGAGGCTTACTATTGCTCACATTTTTTTTAAAATTTGAAATGTGGTCTATTAAACACAAATTATTATTAAACAACCCAATTAACATAAATTATTTTCTGGCTTAATTGGCCGTAAGTCATATAGTGACAGTTAATTAGATGTCAGGTAATGTTTAAGTTTTAAAATTAGTTGCCTCTGCTACTATATATATATAGGGATTTAAATGCTGATTATTCACACACTGTTGTGCCACAGAAATGAAAAAAAATTAGTAATAACAATTTTTGTCTCTCTTTATGCATAATTGGCCGAAAATTTTAGTGTATTTTTTAAAATTTGTTTGTTTCCAGAGTTGGTACTGATGATGTCATAATAATTGACTGCCACAGAAATTCTGAAAAAAAAGGGGAAACTAGACTTGGCGGTGAAAAAGTGTAAGTAATACATACATATATTTTTTTTAATTTCGTTCAAAATCTGTATTTGTGGTTCCTGCATATTCCCTCCCTCCCACCCTCCAGTTTACTTTAATTTTAGGGAGGGATTTTTGATCATTCCTGGTTTAATACACTTCTATTTTTGGAAATTTTAATCATTTTAGTAGGAGTTACTCAATTTACTTTAATTTTAGGGGGGGATTTTTGATCATTCCTGGTTTAATACACTTCTATTTTTGGAAATTTTAATCATTTATTAGGAGTTACTCAATTTACTTTAATTTTAGGGAGGGATTTTTGATCATTCCTGGTTTAATACACTTCTATTTTTGGAAATTTTAATCATTTTAGTAGGAGTTACTCAATTTAGTTTAAGTTTAGGGAATTTTTTGATCATTCCTGGTTTAATACACTTCTATTTTTGGAAATTTTAATCATTTATTAGGAGTTACTCAATTTACTTTAATTTTAGGGAGGGATTTTTGATCATTCCTGGTTTAATACACTTCTATTTTTGGAAATTTTAATCTGCACAAAAATTAAATGACAAAGAAGGGGCCAATTTTATAAATAAATAAAAATGGTAACTTAATCTGGCTTCCATTAATTAATAAAAATAATGTGATGATGTGCTACAAGTCAGAATATTTAATAAGTGATATTACTTTAGTGATATTAATTTAGTGGCATAAGTAGGTTTCTGGTGCCAAGTTGTCTTGTGGTGGTCCTTTTTTGAGACAGGAAGATGACAGGATGTAATAAAGTCACAGCTCTGTGACTCCTACTTTCTGACCTACATGTGATTTATCTCAACATTAATGTGACAATTATGTAAGTTGGCACCTGCCAAAAAAAAGAAAGAACAAAAAAAGGGAGGTACATTGCGTCACAGAGCGGTTAGGTTCCAAGACTGACCTGAATGTTCCACACAGCTGCAGGACACACACACATACACACACTCTCTAGAGTTGTACCGAAACGTTTCAGCCCGTTTTAATGTTTTTCTGACAAGAAGTTAGCGAAAATTTTTCAAATCCCAGAGCGAACCTGGCGAGAGAGACTTGCTGTAAACAACAAGAGCGTTGCCATGGAGACGGGCGGATCAGTCGCCCGCCAGAGCCAAATCCCACTAACGTAAACGTCACGACAGCGGACTGTATGACGTCACGTGGGGGGGTTACAAGTCCACCAGTTCTCCCGCGACTACGAGGACTGTTTCACAACTCTGTTAAAAAATTTAAGAAAAAGCTTTATTTTTTGGAGGGGCGTTGGGGAGAACTTAATTTATTTCTGAACATAGTCTGCTCCACTTGGTCCAGCGAGTTCCCAATTTTTTTTCTTCTTCTTCACCCGAATAGGTTTTGTGAAACTCTGCTGCAAAACAGGCGGTAAACAGATGGTTAGTGAAATGAGAAATGTCGTAGTATATGAATTACCATGCGGAGAATGTGAAAAGGTGTATGTATATCGGCCATACTGGAATGAGGGTCGAAAAAAGGATGAAACTACATGAGGGAAATATGAATGGAGAAGGTAAATGCTGCATCACCAATTTGAAAAAAAAAATTCCACTGCGGTCACTGGATGTTTCAGGGAAAACTGGAAAAGAGGGTTTCGTGGGTTACGGGCTGCATGAGGGTGATCCTGAAGCAGGAATTTCCCCATAACACAAAAAAAAGGTTTAAGAAGCAATCCAAGTTGTATTAAAAAAAGTGAGATTAAATTTTTCTTCTTCTATTTTTGGTTCCCTTTCACCGTCTTCTCTCTGTAAATGAGGTTACCCAAAAATTAATTATAATTATTAATAAACTTGAATTCATGTGTAATTTAGTGTTAATCAGTTGGTACGTTCTATCGGTAGTCTTGTTAATGTTAAATTAAGAATAATAATAATTTTGATTTCTTGGTGTAAAATGCAATTTTTTTTCATAGGGAAAAATTAGGGTGTTGTGCTATTATACATTATTATTCTTATGTGAAAAAAGTTACTAATTAATTAGATATGCGGTGGGAGATGTTAGATGAATCTCTGACCCTTTCCACATCTTTGGAGATCTTCTTCCCAAGAGGATCTCTGGACAATGAATTAATTCTATTCTGTTCCTTGAAGTTGATTCTCAAAGAGTTTGGAAAGTCTTTTACACAACACGGTTGATTTGGTCCCTCTGAGCTACGAGGTTTGCAATTCAATCAAATATAGATGGCAGCTCTGAGCCATTTATACTTGTATTTTATTTTTTAAATTATGGTGACAAGTTGATAAATGAAATTATTTTATAGTAATTAATTAGATATACGGATGGAAATGTTAGATGAATCTCTGACCCTTTCCACATCTTTGGAGATCTTCTTCCCAAGAGGATCTCTGGACAATGAATTAATTCTATTCTGTTCCTTGAAGTTGATTCTCAAAGAGTTTGGAAAGTCTTTTACACAACACGGTTGATTTGGTCTCTCTGAGCTACGAGGTTTGCAATTCAATCAAATATAGATGGCAGCTCTGAGCCATTTATACCTGTATTTTATTTTTTAAAATTATGGTGACAAGTTGATAAATGAAATTATTTTATAGTAATTAATTAGATATACGGAGGGAAATGTTAGATGAATCTCTGACCCTTTCCACATCTTTGGAGATCTTCTTCCCAAGAGGATCTCTGGACAATGAATTAATTCTATTCTGTTCCTTGACGTTGATTCGCAAAGAGTTTGGAAAGTCTTTTAATCAACACGGTTGATTTGGTCTCTCTGAGCTACGAGGTTTGCAATTCAATCAAATATAGATGGCAGCTCTGAGCCATTTATACCTGTATTTTATTTTTTAAAATTATGGTGACAAGTTGAAAAATGAAATTATTTTACACGATTGAATGGTCCCAATTTTTCTCGCTAAATTTGCATTCAATTTGGGGGACACTGACACTGACCCCGCTGATGTTTAATTTCCAGCCGACAGACGGCGACTCTGAAGCGTAAGAGTCTCGTTTCCGACTGTCAGGTTGCAACCCTGAGGCCTGTAAGTTGTTTACTGGATTAAACACACCTTCTGAAGTATGAAGTTTGTACTTTCCATACAGCCAGATGGCGTCTCTGGAGTCACACAAAGCTTATATCGCTGGATGATCAAGCCTGAGTTTGAAGTTCCGTTTGCTACCGACAGGTGGCGACAGTGAGGCGTTAAAAAGTTACATTTTCTGCCGCTTGGTGGCGAAGTACTGAGCCTACAAGTGGTGTTTCAACCGGTAGGTGGCGTCGCTATCCCACACCGAAGTTGCAATTTCTACCGCTAGATGGCAAGTCTGAGCCGTGGTGTTATTATTCCTCCTCCCCCCCTCGGGAGTTTTTCTTTTTTGGTGCAGATGTGGGAAATGGTTGGGCATTTTAAATTAGTTTTTTCCTGCAGGGTCGATGGTGACAAATCTTGAGTGACGTTGATCAGGAAGTTTCTGATGCTTGAGCTCTGAGCTTCAGGTATGGTCTAGCTCAGTGGTGAGGGTACCCGGTCGAGATTTACTTTTCCTGATCTTCTTAATTAGGAGAAATTACGGTTAAAGCAGAAAACAGCCAAGAAACCGC
Organism: Eucriotettix oculatus; assembly: GCA_034510155.1. NCBI lineage: Eukaryota > Metazoa > Arthropoda > Insecta > Orthoptera > Tetrigidae > Eucriotettix > Eucriotettix oculatus. The sequence continues at coordinate 65,896,091 of CM067382.1, read as the reverse complement.
AGTACAACGCAACTACGGATCTCAACGTCAGGTTTGTGGTCGTCTCAGGGGCTGAAAGGAGACTTGTCAGAAGAGCAGCAGCGGATAACCTTGATCAAGGATTAACTGTAGGCGTATCTGAACGCACATTACACACCGTATGGGCTTTGGAAGCTGACTATCTGCTCGAAAGCCTCCACTTGCTGCCTTGAACAAAGAGCAGACCACGGATTAGACAATAGACGACTGGAAAAGGGACGTGTGGCCTGATGAATCGCCCCCGGGCAGATGGCAGGGCTCCAGGATGAAAGCATTGACCCCCCACAACAACACTTTAAGCTGGCGATGACCAGATTATGGTCATGGGTGAACCAACATCTGAATGGTCACGGGTATTATCGCAGCACATGGTGTGATCTGCCAGCAGGACAATACCCCTTGTCATTTTTCTGAGATGGTTCGAGGAGCATGACGGAGGCTGGCTTTACCTTTTGCACAACCGCCACCAGATCTCAATCCAATTGAGGATTTCTCGGATGCGATCAGGCAGCTGGATCCAGCGGCATCAAATTCTCGAGGAATTGGAGAGTGCAGTTGATCAGACAACATCTCAGAGAATCCATTCTGCAGGAGAATTCAAGCAGAAGGTGGTCCAACGCAGTCACAATAATTTGGCCACCCAGTGTAACATTCCTCCCCCCACTAATTTCATGAGCTTCTGGTGATGATTTTATTGGTGGATGCCTGTTGGTTGTTTCTGGTGTCTTGGCGTCGTTTTGGACAATTAATTTTGATGGCAGCGCAGTGTGAGACAGACAGTGGTGAAGCGATGAAACTTTCTTTTGGAGGAGGACGATTGTCATTTTGTTGTACGGAGAATTATTGGGCGGGCGATTTTTTTTGTAAGCATAAGGAGGGGGGTTCAAAGGGGTAATCGATGAGGGGTGATCATAATAATTTGGCCACTCATTAGTGTACATGTAACTATATATATATTTTTTTTTAGAGAATGAACTGAAGAGGTCCCGACTCGCAAGTTTTGGGGGACGGAACGTTTTATCTGACTTTTGACCCAGTCTTTGCTTTTTTATTTATAATATTGAGGGTGTTTAATTTAATTATTTTATGTGGAATGAGAAATGATAATGGCACAATCGCATGCGTTTTCGTTTTGAGGTGAAATAAAGCGAGTTCCTGAGTGGGGTGGATGAAATAAAAGTTACATTTTGAAGGCTGGAGGGAAATTTGTCAATTTGGGGGAAGGGGGAGGGGGTGAGGGAGTGGGAGGGAGGGGGGGATGAGTCCACTATCGAGATGTCGGAGGGTTGGTGGCGCAAGTAGCTCCTTGCCTCATGAATGGTAGCGAGTACGTTGTATGAGGCTGTTAACAGGTGTCGCAGTCCGGGGCTGGATGTTTTTGCCGCAGCCGCGCCCACAGTCTCTCTCTCCTTCTCTCTCTCTCTCTCTCCTCTCCTCTCTCTCTCCCTCCTCTCTCAATGAACGTATCGATCGGAGCTCTGCTGAATGGCACAGGGGAACTCGCCAGGGCGCTCCCTAGGTCGGAACACTACTTTCTCCTTTCTCTCTCTCCCCTCGCATCATCACACAAGACCACTTTCCCTTATATAGCTGGCTGCCCGCCCGGCGATGCCCTCCTCCCCCCCTCGCTCAATTCAACCCGGAGCTACACGCGTTTAAACTATCACATTATCTATTTTTTTTCCTTCGGCTGTTGTGGTTGTAACACGAAATATTAATAAAAGGAGCGAAAGGAAAGAAACACAAATCTTCAAGAGATCGACAGAAACCTTCTTTGGGGTGATCAGCTACAATGCTACAATCGGATGAATGGTATGGGAAATCATAAGGGACAAGCATTAAGGGTCTTAGAGTAGATGACGTCAGACGTAACAATTATTTAAGTAATGATATTTTTTAGTTAGTGCATAATTAGATCGACAGAAACCTTCTCTAGGGTGATCACTACAGTGCACTGAATATCACGACAGTCAGATGGACGGTATGGTTCATCATAAGGGACAAACGTTAAAAGTCTTAGAGTAGATGACGTCAGACGTAACAATTATTTAAGTAATGATATTTTTTAGTTAGTGCATAATTAGATCGACAGAAACCTTCTTTGGGGTGATCAACTACAATACACTAAAATTTCACGGCAGTCGAATGAATGGTTTGAGAAATCACACGGGACAAACACCAAAGTCTTAGAGCGCAGATGACGTCAGACGTAACCTTTTATTGGATCATTCGGCCAGCTGCCTCCTAAAACTGGTCGAGTCGCGGAGAAGGGAATGCCGCGACCACACCACAGCAGAGTCGTCTCCTCCCGTCATGTCATTCGGAAGGGCGTGAGTATAGTACCTAACCAACCTGATGAAGGTTTTTCTTTCATTTTCTCTGCATCTCCTTTTGGTAGGATCCTTAGTCAACCCTTGGCTCTACCTTCCGCATCCCCCCCCACCCTTTTCAATGCAACTTCCTATGCTATTAAAGGTTGTTCTGCCTGCTTCAGGATCACCCTGTTACCCCCCTTCCCCCCATAAAAAATACTGCATGGTATTCTTCCTGTTTTAATGGATTTTGCTGACACACTGGCGAATAATAAATAAATATCTGCTTAGGGAAATATTTTAGTAGCTGAGCCAAATTTAAAATTAAATAATATATATTGAAAAATAGGACCGAAACCTCTAGGAAACAATTTGAAATTGTTTTTTTTTAATTAAAAAATATAACGAATTGGTATTGAATTAAAATAAAGTAAGACAGTATTAAAAGGACGGCAACGTTTTTATGAATGAAGTAACTGAACAGTTCTTAGAATGCAATAAATTGATATCCTGACAGTCGTATATAAATTGAAACGGTTTAAATGTGTTAAATAAATGTTGACGTGGTTTACTGAGAAGTTGCCATGGTTGCCACGTTTTCACTTTTTCCTTTCTAGCGAATCCTAGCTAAAGGGGTTTTCCCATTTAAAATATAACCTAATTTCCGTAATTTTAAAGAAGGGAAATTGAACTGCCGTTAGTTAACCGACTCTTTTTTTCCTTAAAAAGGGAAATTATTTAGCTATTATTTTAATCGTTAATTAATTAAATTATTGTTTAATTATGTTACCTCCGTCAGGGGCCTGGAGTTGTTCCCCATGCGCGACACCAAATTCTTCACATGTAAATTCAATAATTTTTTCCGACTGATGGAGTCAAGGAGAAATGTGATTTATTATTAAATTTTTAAGCCCGAGGAAGGCTCAAAAGGGAGACGAAACGTCGCTTTTGAATAATAAACAGTGATTAATTTATTTGATGAATTTTTTGGTCCCGTCTTTTTATTTGTTGTAAATTTTTTATAAAGTCAGAAAATTGTGTTGTAAAAAAGAAAAGGGAAAGAAATCCGACTCCTTCCTTGTCAGTTTGATGTTAATTTTATGAGGTGATGTTGTTATTGTTGTGGTATTCTGTCCTAAGACTGGTCTGATGCAAACCACCCCATGCTATTCTATCTTGCTCTCTTCTCTTCTCTTCTCTTCTCTTCTCTTCTCTTCTCTTCTCTTCTCTTCTCTTCTCTTCTCTTCTCTTCTCTTCTCTTCTCTTCTCTTCTCTTCTCTTCTCTTCTCTTCTCTTCTCTTCTCTTCTCTTCTCTTCTCTCTCTTCTCTTCTCTTCTCTTCTCTTCTCTTCTCTTCTCTTCTCTTCTCTTCTCTTCTCTTCTCTTCTCTTCTCTTCTCTTCTCTTCTCTTCTCTTCTCTTCTCTTCACTTCTCTTCTCTTCTCTTCTCTTCTCTTCTCTTCTCTTCTCTTCTCTTCTCTTCTCTTCTCTTCTCTTCTCTTCTCTTCTCTTCTCTTCTCTCTCTTCTCTTCTCTTCTCTTCTCTTCTCTTCTCTTCTCTTCTCTTCTCTTCTCTTCTCTTCTCTTCTCTTCTCTTCTCTTCTCTTCTCTTCTCTTCTCTTCTCTTCTCTTCTCTTCTCTTCTCTTCTCTTCTCTTCTCTTCTCTTCTCTTCTCTTCTCTTCTCTTCTTTTCCCTCTCTTCTCTTCTCTTCTCTTCTCTTCTCTTCTCTTCTCTTCTCTCTCTTCTCTTCTCTTCTCTTCTCTTCTCTTCTCTTCTCTTCTCTTCTCTTCTCTACTCTTCTCTACTCTTCTCTCTTCTCTTCTCTACTCTCATCTCTTCTCTTCTCTTCTCTTCTCTTCTCTTCTCTTCTCTTCTCTCTTCTTCTTTCTCTTCTCTCTCTTCTCTTCTCTTCTCTTCTCTTCCTCTTCTCTTCTCTCCTTCTCTTCTCTTCTCTCTCTTCTCTTCTCTTCTCTTCTCTTCTCTTCTCTTCTCTTCTCTTCTCTTCTCTTCTCTTCTCCTCTCTCTTCTCTTCTCTTCTCTTCTCTTCTCTTCTCTTCTCTTCTCTTCTCTCTTTTTTCTCTCTCTCTCTGACTCTGCTTATAATTTCATTTTACATTTTACGTCGCTTTGGTTAATAAATAGTTGTGTATTTAGTTCTGACTTTTTTTGGCTGTATTATTTTATTTATTGTAATTATTTATTTAGTTTAAAATATATATTTTTTTTCACCGGCTTTAGGTAATATAAGGGCCAGGGGGTGGGGTGAAGAGATTCAGTTGTTGGGCGAGGGTGAACGTCCTTGGCCCGCCGCTGTAACTATTCTGGAAGCAGTGTTTGGTTGAGCCGCCGAGGCTATAAATAGAAGGGCGCTTTCACTCGGAGCACGCGACTCGTTCCCGAAATAGAACGCGGCGCCACCTGCTGCGCTCTGCTGAAATCCTGATCCCTCATTGGGCGTCCTTGCGAGGGTGCTGCTGCTGCCACCGCTTTCCTTCCTCCCTTTCCTTCCTCCTTCACTCCCTTCCTTCCTGGTCGGGCGGACGTCCACCATCACTGACTTGCCTTCCTTCACTCACTCTCACTGCTGTTGTCCTTACACTGACTGTTCTTCTGAGCACTTTACAACCTAGTAGCCAATGAATGACATACAGCAGCCGCCACTACTACCACAGACAGCAAAAAAAAAACTTCAAACAAAATACGCAGAAAAAGCCTACCAACGACCTTTCTACAGGCAGACCTTGGACAAAATTTTAACCCCTGACATAAACCCGAATTACCACTACACGATAAAAAAACTTTAAACGAACTCAGACTTGAGCAACAGGCGAAAGACTAAATAAATGTAATAAAAAGACCATAAATGCCGTCGTCTTCCTCTCCTAAAAATGCACAAGCCCTGCCCTTAACCTACCCATCCGAAGTTTAATAAAAAAAAAACTTTCCTCTCTTTCCGTGCAATAACATATAAAAAAAAACAACCCCTCCCTATCTCGAGAAAAATTAAGAGAATCCATCACTCTCCCACCACATAAAAAAAAGTGGTCACCCTTCCCTTCCCTGTTAATTAAGTCAGAATAATTTTAATATTATTTTTATTTATAATATTTATTTTTATTTTCCCTGTTAATAAATAGCCCAGCAGCACACTTCTCCCTCTCCAGGCGAGATTTTGGTAATTTTTTTTTTGCTGTGGTGGTAGCAATTAATAAACAATTTCTACGCCATGTTTTTTTGCTTTTGTTTGTGTGTGTGTCCGGTGAATTCTATTCAGTAATATTTTAAAAAATAAAGTTGGGAATTTATCACAGTAAGTATATTATTATTTAATTCGTCAACTCAAATTGAAACTTTCTTCGATAAATGTTAATCGCTTTACAGGGCCAGGAATTGATAACATTCCAGCGGAGTTGATAAGAAGCAGGGACACGGCGGTTGTTCAGGACAGTTTGCGAAACGGGGAAGAATAGCGGGATATTTTAGGAACAACAACATAATTCACCCCTGCAGCGAGCGAAGAATAGAAGAATACTGGGGCTGGATAACATGGACAGGACCATTAGTTTAACATCCCCGTGCGTGAAAAAATGTTAACGAAAATGGTATATATAGGGGAGGATGGAACGTCAAATAGAATATGGGGAGAAGATATTGACTTTGCGAATAATTTTAGAAGACAGGATGAGAAAAATCCAGACCAATGATCATGGCATTTGCAAGAGTTAGAAGAGAAAAAAAAATCCGTTCAGTCCTGTGAACTGGAAAACACACTGTTAAGGATTTTTACGAAGACGATGACGATGCCTATTAATCTATCCCTTCAAAGTCCTCCACATTGTTCTCTCTTCCCCCTATTCTGGTTTGAACTTCCTCGTTTCTCATTCTTTCCACCCTTCACATTCTCCTATACAAAAACTTCTTTCCCTTCCTTCCTGCTGCAACTCCTAACGTCTACGTTTCAGCACCCGTATAACCCGTCCCCCAACCCCCTTACAGCCCATACAAACATTTCCTTCATACTCATATTAGCAGTAAGTAGATTCCTCTTCCCTTGCCTCTGTTATCCTAATCCACTTATCACCCCGGCCCAAGTAGCAGGATTCCTCAACTTCCATCAAAATAAATAAATAAATATCCCTTTCACTACTATTTCCCATTCTACTACACAAGTCCTACCAACTTGGTTAGTTCCCCCTCTCTACTAATCCTCATGTTGTACTCTATTTTTTTTCTCCCAGGATCACATTCATGCCCGCTTATTATGGTTTCCCAGTATTTTTTCTGACTCCCCCTAATACTACAATATTATCAGCTGTATGATTCCCCTTTTCCGTATTTCGTTTTAACTTTTTTTGGGGAAGGTTAACAGGCTACATCAGGGGTGATCCTCATCGCCTGTTCTATATAATTGCCTTACTTTATTTACTCTTTTCTTCATTTCTGCTTTCTTTTCTTTGATCACCAATTTTCTAATTACTACTTCTGTAGTCTTCTGTAGAGGTTGTGGATACGCCTTCTTTATCCATATTTTATTTCCTGTCATCGTCAAAATCCTTAACAGTGTGTTTTCCAGTTTACAGGACTGAACGGATTTTTTTTCTCTCCTAAATCTTGCAAATGCCATGATCGTTGGCCTGGATTTTTCTCATCCTGTCTTCTAAAATTAGTCTCCCCATATTCTATTTGACGTTCCATCCTCCTACATATATACCATTTTCGTTAACATTTTTTCACGCACGGGGATGCTAAACTAATGGTCCTGTCCATGTTATCCAGCCCCCAGTATTCTTCTATTCTTCGCTGCAGGGGTGAATTATGTTGTTGTTCCTAAAATATTCCGCTATTCTTCCCCGTTTCGCAAACTGTCCTGAACAACCGCCGTGTCCCTGCTTCTTATCAACTCCGCTGGAATGTTATCAATTCCTGGCCCTGTAAAGCGATTAACATTTATCGAAGAAAGTTTCAATTTGAGTTGACGAATTAAATAATAATATACTTCCTGTGATAAATCCCAATTATTTTTTAAAATATTACTGAATAGAATTCACCGGACACACACACACACACAAAAACAAAAAACTTGGCGTAGAAATTTTTTATTTATTGCTACCACCACAAAAAAAAATTACCAAAATCTCGCCTGGAGAGGGAGAAGTGTGCTGCTGGGCTGCCTAACCTCGAGGGTATTTATTAACAGGGAAAATAAAAATAATAAAATTATTCTGACTTAATAAACAGGAAAATTTAAAAAATAATAAAATTATTCTGACTTAATTAACGTGGAAAATAAAAATAATATAATTATTCTGACTTAATTAACAGGGAAAATAAAAATAATAAAATTATTCTGACTTAATTAACAGGGAAAATAAAAATAATAAAATTATTCTGACTTAATTAACAGGGAAAATAAAAAATAATAAAATTATTCTGACTTAATTAACAGGGAAAATAAAAATAATAAAATTATTCTGACTTAATTAACGGGTAAAATATAAAAATAATAATAAAATTATTCTGACTTAATTAACAGGGAAAATAAAAATAATAATAAAATTATTCCGACTTAATTGACAGGGAAAATAAAAATAATAAAATTATTCGTAGCTACCGCATAATCTCCATAGTAGTGTGTTCCATCCTTGGCCTCTCTCTCTCTCTCTCTCTCTCTCTCTCTCTCTCTTTTCTGTTCACTTCAATCAAATGGTAATTTTACATGACCTATTAATCTATCCCTTCAAAGTCCTCCACATTGTTGCCTCTTCCCCTGTTCTGCTGATAACTTCCTGGGCAGTTAACCTATCGACCCATCTTATTCTCCTATAGTAACACATTTCAAAAAAGGATTCCATTCGTTTCACCGTCTGCAACTCCTACCATCCTCGTATAACGCCACGTTTCCATACCAACCATTTTTTTCTCTAATATTCACTCTTATGTTAGCCGTAATTAAATTCCTCTTCCCCTTTTCCTCTGCTATCCTACTCTAGTTATTACGCTTCAAAATATCAGTTCCCAATCTAACAGCCTTTGTTACTCCTCTGTTTTCCCAAAACTGCACCCCCATTACCTTGGTTTTCCCCTCTATTAATCCTCATATTGAACTCTTTCTCCAGGACAACGTTCTTATTATGGTTTCCAAGTCTCCGTCGGACTCCCCCATGACTTCAGAATAAAATTGCAAAATATTTTTTTTAAATACTAATTTTTTGATCTTGGAGGTTATTTTCTTTAAATGGGCAATGAATTTTTGTTTTTTTTTTCCTTTTTTGGTTGGCCACGAAACGAACGACAACGCGCTCATTCAAGATGGCGGATCGAGGAGTCAGTTGCGCGCGCATCCAATTGAAATAAACACTAGAATGAGATGTGACGTCACCAACTTCTTTATTTCCCCATGACGTCGTCGTTCCCCCCCCTCCCGCCCCTGTAATTACGAGTGGGGAAATTAATAAAAAAATTTTTTTTTCTTCGTGAATCAGGGTCGTCTGTGTGTGTCTAGAAATTAGAGGTCGACGGGCGCAACGTGACGTCACAGATTCTCACACAGAGTTGCAATATTTCGCAGCTCTGTTGAGAGAGCAACGGCGAGAGAATTTCTAAACAAGGGCGCTGTAATCGCATAAGTGTATTTACAAGTATCCCGGGGCGATTGTAGGTACCAATAGACAAGTAAAAAAAAATTGATCAATGGTGTTGCTTGTGAAGGGCTTTTTTTAGGGGAACTGCATTAATTAAAAAATGGCGTCTATTTTTCAACGTTGCTAGAGTAAAAGTTTATAACGGTCAGGTGATATATATATATTTAAAAAAAACTTTTTTCGTCCCATTTTGGCACCAGAGGGTTTGCAAACCTGCCTGAGGTCGGGGAAATTCCCCACCTCCCTCCCTCCCTCCCTCCCTCCCCTGAACTTTCCCCCCATGCTCCGTGGAAACAATTTTTTTTTCGTCAAGTTTTATTTATGAATGAGGCGTCGTTATTTTTCGCGAGATCGACGCTGCGCACTTTCTCTCCAGGAGCGACGTCACTCGGCGGCGGCGCTGCGCTCGGCGTCCTGCGGTTGCCCTGGTTACCCGCGCTGACGTCACGGGGCAGCCCTGCTGACGTCACGCCTCGGCCGGATCGCGTAGGCGTCGCTAGGGGCAGGTCCGACCGACCGACAGTTTGGCTAACCTTGGACGGGGGGCAAGGCAACGTTGCGCTGGACAAACTTGAAAACAACCGTTTCAGAACTCGAGGGGAAAGTGGATCGAAACGTCAAAGAAAAACTACCTCAGAAAAATAGTAATACATAACAGTTTTCTGACTTGAATATTTACAATAAATAAAAAGACAGACCAAATACATAACCATTTATTAACAAAAGCGACGTTTCGTCTCCATTTTTCAGACTTCTTCAGGTTTCCTACAAACATAATTTTTACAATAAATTAATTCTGAGTTTTTTTATGTTACAATTTAGAATTTATATATAAATAATATGATTCAACTTTAACAAATTTAGCAATACATAAAAATTGCAACATAGAACTCAGAATTAATTTATTGTAAAAAATTATGTTCGTAGTGAGCCTGAAGAAGTCTCAAAAATGGAGATGAAACGTCGCCTTTATTAATAAATGGCTTATATATTTATTTAATGCTGACGTTTTCGGCCGGTCTTTTTATTTATTGTTAATACTCAGTTACTGATGCGTTTTTTCAATTTTCTGGAAACGAAACAAGCCGCTTTAAATATCCTTTTTTAATCAAATAAAAACGTCAAAACCTTTATAAATTGAATCAATAAATAGACGGCCATTAATTTTATTACTAAGGTTGCATTTTTTAACGTCTGATTTTGTAATAATAAGTAAAAAAAATTTCTGAGCGATTTCAGACTTTTCTCTCCGCAGAATAATAACTTGAAGAAGGGCACAAATAAGTACCGAAACGTTGTTTGTTTTTTCCTCTTTGAAAATTGTTAAAAAAAATAAAAATAAAGTCATTTTAACGTCAGATTTTGTAATAATTAGTAAATATTTCCAACCAATTTCAGAATTTTCTCTCCACAGAGTAATAACTTGAAGAAGGACAAAAATAAGTACCGAAACGTTTTTTTTTCTCTTTGAAAATTGTTAAAAATAAATAAAAATAAAGTCATTTTAACGTCAGATTTTGTAATAATAAGTAAAAAATTTCCGACCAATTTCAGACTTTTCTCTCCACAGAGTAATAACTTGAAGAAGGACACGAATAAGTACCGAAACGTTTTTTTTCCTCTTTGGAAATTGTTAAAAAAAATAAAAATAAAGTCATTTTAACGTCAGATTTTGTAATAATTAGTAAATATTTCCAACCAATTTCAGACTTTTCTCTCCACATAATAATAACCTGAGGAAGGGCACAAATAAGTACCGAAACGTTGTTTTTTTTCCTCTTTGGAAAATGTTAAAAAAAATAAAAATAAAGTCAGAAATTGGTCGGAAATTTTTACAAGTCAGCAAATAATTTTATTACCAAGGTTTCATTTTCGCGTCCGATTTTATAATAGTTCGCAAAAATTTCCGACCAGTTTTCCCAGAATTTTCTCTCCACATAATAATAATAATAACAACCTGAGGAAGGGTACAAATAAGTTTCGCATCCTCTTTTCCTTTTTTTTGGCACCTTAATTTCGTGGACTCTCTTTTTTCCGGCGTCTCCAACGTTTCACAGTCGTCGTAAATTATAATCGATAAAGGTTCTGACAGTTAAGGGTCTTTTCCCCCATCGTTGTGTTGGTAACATTGAAATCTCAATGACACGAATAACTTTATATAATCAGGAGAAAAAAATGTATATTGTAATGATCATAAGTTGAAGGAAATAAATTTGCTAACAATTTAAGATCTAACAGTGAGTATATATATGTAGTACAATTACAGGAAACTTTATTCGATAAATCAATTATGTGACAATCATAAATTTATAAATATGGCGGCGATTTCTGTGACGCGT
>CM067382.1:65877283-65882283 GCA_034510155.1 Eucriotettix oculatus | reverse complement strand
CTCTTTCTCTCTCTCCCTCCCCCCTCTCTCTCTCCTTCGTCTCCTCGTGACGTGCCGGCGAAGAAGTAAGAGGAGACGTTTCCGGTGGTCGTGATCGCAGGACCACATTCCCTTTTCCTGGCCCTCCCCCCTCTCCCCTCTCTCTCCCCCCCTTTAAAAAAACACCTTTACCGAATTGTCACCGCGTGCGTGACGTCATGCGTCGTCGTAGTCGCCGGCGGCGGCGGCGGCAGCAGCAGCGGCCATATTGACTCGCCGAAGCGCCGGGATCGATATCCTGTGCGGAGCTTCGAGTCAGCTGAGTTGCGCTGGCTTCTTCAAGAAAGCAAAAATAAAAGGGGGGAGGAGAGGAGGTCTCTCTCTCTCTCTCTCCTCTCTCTCTCTCTCTTCGTCGCCTTCCTCTAGCAGCAGTCATCTTTTTACCCTTTTCTGTTGGTACTTTGCAATATGAAAGAGGGGATTTTTTTTCTTCTTAAGGCTGTCGCGTGTTAACCCTGGATGGTCCTTTATGTTTAGACAGTCAGAACGCTCATTATCGGTTACGGCCCGAAATTACTCACAATGTAATTAGTTTAGCCATTAAAAAAAATTCACCTCGAGAAGTCGACAGAGATGGATGAAACGTTGTATTTATATTAACTAAATTTGTTTGCTGATATATTTTGGCCATATTATTATTATTATTATTAATTTATTTTACTTAATATTAGAAAATTATTATATTTATTAGAGGAGGATAGTTGTAGACGAAGGAGGGTGAGAGGTGTGAGAGGGGAAAAGGAAAACATAAAGGGCGAGTATGTTAAAGATATTGGGGAGAGAGAAGGATAAGAAAGTGGAACAAGGAGAGACTAAGGCAGAGAGAGAGAGACGGAGGCAGGGAAGGAGGGAGGTAGGGAGGGAGGGAGAGAGAGGGAGAGAGGGGGAGAGGGGGAGAGGGGGAGAGAGGGGAGAGGGGGAGAGGGGGAGGGGTGAGGGGAGGAGGGGAGAGTGGGAGGGGTGAGAGGGGGAGAGGGGAGAGAGGGAAGGAAGAAGATGACGAAGGATGAAATGAAGGAGAGGGAGTGAGCGATGGAGATGGAGGTGGGCAAGAGAGGGAGGTACTGAGACGTAGACAGAGACGGTAGAAAGAGTGGGAGGAGGAAGAGAGAGAGAGAGAGGGAGGGAAAGGAAGAGAGCGACGGGGAGGGAGAGACGGAGAGGGAGAAAGTGAGGGAGGAAGACAGCGTGAGAGAGATAGGGAGGGAAAAAGAGAGAGGAAGGCAGAAACGAGGGAGGAAGATTGTAAGAAACCATTTGTAAGGAACTTTTTATATTCACATAATTGATTTACAATTTTTTCTTTTTAATTTCGCGTTCGTTTAAGAGTGTGAAATATTAAAAAAAATTTTTTTTAACTTGTAGGATTTTTCTAACTGTACTTGTGCAGCTGAGGAGGTCATAGAAAAGGACTGAAACGTTTATTTTATTAAATTATTTCTGGTTAGTTTTCCGTACTGACTAGTTGAGGGCAAGTGGAGGTGAGGGTCTTTAAAGGCGTCTATGCTCCATAGTTTTAATAGATTATCCTATATATATATATATATATATATATAATATGTGTGCTTTGAATTTTCCCTCTCCCCCCCTCCCCCCCCCAAGAGTACTATTGGAATTAAATAAATCCACCTTTTTTTTGGTTCTTGTAATGTGAGGTTGGTGGACCACTTCCTGAATATTCCTAGCCGCGTGTCAGTTTCAACTTCCGCGTGACGTGACGAAACGCGAGGTTTGGTTTGGTGTGCGTGATATTAGTTAATTGCCCCGTGCCGGTGGGGGCGGCTTATCAGCCTCCCCTTAATGGCTGTACACGATCTGTTTTATCGCGGCGACGACGGAGGTGGAGGAGGAGGTGAGGTTGGAGGTGGTGGAGGCTGATGTGACGACAGTCCCAGTCCACAAGATAAAGCTGAGTGAGTGAGTGAGTGACTGACGCAACCGGGCGCAATCTCTGGCATCCACGTGATTTGGGCCTGCAATATCACACACCGCGCGCATGCGCACTGCACCACCTTCAATTAAGGGACACGCGCGCACACACAGGGGGACCGAAATCTGAAATTCCCGGAAATGAATCGCTACGAAGCCGAAATTTTAACTGCGAATTAAAAACAAAAATTGCGTAACAACGTAAGAAATATTGTTTTTGTAAACTTGTTTTTTTATTGAGATATTTTTCAAAGTTTTTTTATCAAAATTTAGCACTTTTAAAAAAATTGCGTAACAACGTACGAAATATTGTTTTTGTAAACTTGTTTTTTTATTGAGATATTTTTCAAAGTTTTTTTTTCAAAATTTAGCACTTATAAAAAATTACGTAACAACGTACGAAATATTGTTTTTGTAAACTTGTTTTTTATTGAGATATTTTTCAAAGTTTTTTTTTCAAAATTTAGCACTTTTAAAAAAATTGCGTAACAACGTACGAAATATTGTTTTTGTAAACTTGTTTTTTTTTATTGAGATATTTTTCAAAGTTTTTTTTTCAAAATTTAGCACTTTTAAAAAAATTGCGTAACAACGTACGAAATATTGTTTTTGTAAACTTGTTTTTTATTGAGATATTTTTCAAAGTTTTTTTTTTCAAAATTTAGCACTTTTAAAAAAATTGCGTAACAACGTACGAAATATTGTTTTTGTAAACTTGTTTTTTATTGAGATATTTTTCAAAGTTTTTTTTTCAAAATTTAGCACTTTAAAAAAAATTACGTAACAACGTACGAAATATTGTTTTTGTAAACTTGTTTTTTTTATTGAGATATTTTTCAAAGTTTTTTTTTCAAAATTTAGCACTTTTAAAAAAATTGCGTAACAACGTACGAAATATTGTTTATGTAAACTTGTTTTTTTATATTGAGATATTTTTCAAAGTTTTTTTTTCAAAATTTAGCACTTTTAAGAAAATTGCGTAACAACGTACGAAATATTGTTTATGTAAACTTGTTTTTTTATATTGAGATATTTTTCAAAGTTTTTTTTTTCAAAATTTAGCACTTTTAAAAAAATTGCGTAACAACGTACGAAATATTGTTTTTGTAAACTTGTTTTTTTTCTTGAGATATTTTTCAAAGTTTTTTTTTCAAAATTTATCACTTTAAAAAAATTGCGTATCAACGTACGAAATATTGTTTTTGTAAACTTGTTTTTTTTATTGAGATATTTTTCAAAGTTTTTTTTTCAAAATTTAGCACTTTTAAGAAAATTGCGTAACAACGTACGAAATATTGTTTTTGTAAACTTGTTTTTTTTATTGAGATATTTTTCAAAGTTTTTTTTTCAAAATTTAGCACTTTTAAGAAAATTACGTAACAACGTACGAAATATTGTTTTTGTAAACTTGTTTTTTATTGAGATATTTTTCAAAGTTTTTTTTTCAAAATTTAGCACTTTTAAAAAAATTGCGTAACAACGTACGAAATATTGTTTTTGTAAACTTGTTTTTTTTATTGAGATATTTTTCAAAGTTTTTTTTTCAAAATTTAGCACTTTTAAGAAAATTACGTAACAACGTACGAAATATTGTTTTTGTAAACTTGTTTTTTTATTGAGATATTTTTCAAAGTTTTTTTTCAAAATTTATCACTTTAAAAAAAATTGCGTAACAACGTACGAAATATTGTTTATGTAAACTTGTTTTTTTATATTGAGATATTTTTCAAAGTTTTTTTTTCAAAATTTAGCACTTTTAAGAAAATTGCGTAACAACGTACGAAATATTGTTTATGTAAACTTGTTTTTTTATATTGAGATATTTTTCAAAGTTTTTTTTTCAAAATTTAGCACTTTTAAGAAAATTGCGTAACAACGTACGAAATATTGTTTTTGTAAACTTGGTTTTTTTATTGAGATATTTTTCAAAGTTTTTTTTCAAAATTTATCACTTTTAAAAAAATTACGTAACAACGTACGAAATATTGTTTTTGTAAACTTGTTTTTTATTGAGATATTTTTCAAAGTTTTTTTTTTCAAAATTTAGCACTTTTAAAAAAATTGCGTAACAACGTACGAAATATTGTTTTTGTAAACTTGTTTTTTTTCTTGAGATATTTTTCAAAGTTTTTTTTTCAAAATTTATCACTTTAAAAAAAATTGCGTAACAACGTACGAAATATTGTTTTTGTAAACTTGTTTTTTTTATTGAGATATTTTTCAAAGTTTTTTTTTCAAAATTTAGCACTTTTAAAAAAATTACGTAACAACGTACGAAATATTGTTTTTGTAAACTTGTTTTTTTTATTGAGATATTTTTCAAAGTTTTTTTTTCAAAATTTAGCACTTTTAAAAAAATTGCGTAACAACGTACGAAATATTGTTTTTGTAAACTTGTTTTTTTTATTGAGATATTTTTCAAAGTTTTTTTTTCAAAATTTAGCACTTATAAAAAATTACGTAACAACGTACGAAATATTGTTTTTGTAAACTTGTTTTTTTATTGAGATATTTTTCAAAGTTTTTTTTTCAAAATTTAGCACTTTTAAAAAAATTACGTAACAACGTACGAAATATTGTTTTTGTAAACTTGTTTTTTTTATTGAGATATTTTTCAAAGTTTTTTTTTCAAAATTTGGCACTTTTGAAAATTCTCCTTCCAATGTTACTACGTACTTGAATATATTTGAACTTTCTTTTTTTACATTTACGTGTAGGGTTCACCATTGTTATGAACTATCAGTAGTATTTTTGAAATTGAATTATACTGCGCGGAGAAGAAAATATTTTTTTTATTTACTAAGAGCTTCATACGGTTACTTTTCAGTACTTCGAAAAAAAAATTTTTTTTATTTCACTCATAATACTTAAACAATTTTTTTTAAAAAAACTTATACTTGTATTTGAATGTATCAGCAACTAGATTGTGTACAAAAAGAATGAAGACAATAACTTAATTCTTGCGACGCATAGAAGAGTTTTTAGGTACCAGGAATCATGAAGCTGGGGGAGAAAAAAAAACAACAACAACA